>UXGD01007531.1:0-10786 GCA_900474315.1 Torymus auratus | reverse complement strand
AATCTAATTTTCTGTAAAATCGCAA
Organism: Torymus auratus; assembly: GCA_900474315.1. NCBI lineage: Eukaryota > Metazoa > Arthropoda > Insecta > Hymenoptera > Torymidae > Torymus > Torymus auratus. The sequence goes on along the minus strand of UXGD01007531.1, from coordinate 10,761 downwards.
AAATTCAACTTAATCCACTATAAATTTGTGAATACATGTTTTTTTATTACTTTTTTTTATTCAGAGATAGATCCAGAATACTATTTTTATTGGAAAATGAACATCTTCACATTCGCACAAATTTGTAGTGAATTTTTTTATTATTGTTAACAAGTGTTTTTATTATTTATTACTTCAAGTATATCGTTTAAAAAATCAATTTAGCCGTGCTTTTTAGACTCTCTAAAAATCTCGTGTGATTCTCGTGCAGTACTCCTCTTCGGATCGCAACGCGCTCGCCTTAGGCTCGTTGCTAGCTCACGCTACGACTCGTACTGCAAACTCCACACTCGATCTAAAAAGGCCCACTTTGCGCCCTAGGTTTAGAAATGCATTTACTTCGTTTTTATATTATACTCACCAAGTAGGGCGCTGTCGCGCTTTTTTTTATAAAAAATATTTTCCAAAAACGATCTTGTTTCACAAAAATACTCATAATTAAGTTAAAAATTGACCTACAATAATTTTCATAAACTCATTGTAAAGCTCTAATTTACGATGGCTTTGGTGTATAAAGCTAGGTACGTAAATTTCTCGCGGAGTCGCTCAAATTGACCCCTAAAAATAATCAATATTTACACAATATATACTACGTAAAAGTAAATCAGTATGTCGTACAACAAAAAAAGTATACAAAAAAAAAACACTTTTTAAAATATACAAAAGCTTTGAAAGAACTAATTAAATAAAAGTTTAGTACCTGAGATAATAAACATTTTTTTTTATGTAAACTTAAACATTTGTGGTGTATAATAGGTACTTATTATCTTATACATTCAAATTTCAATTTTTCAAAAATTTAGAGCAATTTGATATTTTTTATCTGAATACGTTAAAAACTAGTGTTATTTTAGAAGAGGACGGAAATCGTCGAAACGTTAGCCAAATAATTGAGGATCTGAAAACACAAAGGTGATATATGTATAAGCCCGTCATTCAGTTATACATGTCACCTTTCTCCATGCCTGCAGGTTCATATAGAAAATCACATATTACGAGTGTATTTGGGAAATAATTAAAAACATACATGTCAAATTTATACATTTTATGGCTTTTTGTCCTGTTTTGGTGGATATATAGAATACTTCTAAAGTTTTAAAGGCGCACATATATTTGAAATAAGCTATTCAAAGAAAAACTAAAAATGGAAGGATTTATGTAACTGGGTCTATTTCAGACTCGGGTGATGAGTCTTCAGCACTCGTCTTCGTCTCGGGCGCCCTCGACTCCAACTCATGCTGAACACCTCACCTTCATCGCTTCAAATAGCTCATTTTCTCCCCTTGTTGTACAATGTACTAGTGCGATAATAAAACGTTGAAACCTATAAGTGTTATTTTTAATTATTTCGTCTTTGCATTTTTTTTTAATTAAAATTGTATTGTGTAGAACCTTTGTAATAATTGCAAAATTTGCTTAATTTTCTGGAATTGTTTTTGGAAATTAAAATAGATATAAAGAGCTAGATTAATTAAAAGAAATTTAAATATAAAATATTACAAATAGTGAACGGTTCGGTGATCAACCAGATGCAACATTTGCATCATCATTCTTCTCGAAGTAGTAAATAGCTGGGATATAGCTACATATTAAAAGCCCATACCTATAGATTATGATGTGAATCACGCAATGCGTAAAAACCAGTTTTTTTATTCCTGTAAGTATGGTTTTATGTTTTTTCACAAAGACATTTGTGTACTTAGTTTTAGAATCGATATAATGAAATTCTTTTCTTAAATGAAAAGTACTTTTCTTTTCCATTTTGAGTATTAAGTACGTGCGACAACATTATTTTGCTAATGGTTTAAATAATACTAATAAATTATTTATTTTTCAATAAAGTCTATTATACAAGTCAATTTTACAAGTCATTATTATTGCATTATATTTGGTATAGGTACATAATATATACGTAAATTCTATATTAAACCACGCAAGTAGAAAAATTGAAAAAAAAGAACAAAATGAAATATCATTTGGCGATGAACGCTCTTGAAAAAATTCCTATTGACGCAAACAGGCACACACCATGACAGCGAAATCTCACTCAACAGTTACTCATAGTTGCCTTTTGCGTCATTCCGTCTTTATAACATCTGGCTCTGGCCATCAGCTCGCTCACCAAAAAGGAGCCCCGGCAAGCGCACGATATTATACCCATCTATAACGCTCGTGAAATAAACGCGCCTATAGAAACATCCCCGCTGAATATTTCATTTTCCCCTTTGTACAACAAAAGTGGATCAGCTGCTCTTTCCGTATTTATAACTTGGACAATCGATGAGCGCGTACAGCGTACTTACACATCCCTTTCCCGGTAAGTACAGTAAGTATCCGGGTATCTATACCTCCGGCGATTCAAAAGGTGCGCGGGTCGTCCCTGGCAACGTCAGGCGCGCAACAATCCGTCGCTGGCCAATCGCGCGCGACCACATAACCCGACCGACATGCCAGCCAATCGCGGCCCAGCCCCACTCCTATCGTACTCCGTCTCGCGGTCGTGCCCGCCCGTCCAGTAGTGCATTTACCAGCGATGTTACATCAGCCAGGAAGAAGTTTCGCACTTTCCCGGATGATGAAACGTACTCCCCGCGAGCTCAAGGCACAGCGAAGCCGAGAATCAGACGCAACTGGACAGCTCGAGCGAACGCACGTGCAGAGTCAAGTCTTTCCCGAGTGCTGAGTTTAAAAAAAAAGAGAGAATTGAGGTGGTTCGTGTCAACAGTCATCAGCAATATACCGCGCGAGCGACGACGACGACGACGATGAGCGCGCTGAAGAGTGTTATCATCACGCTGCCCGCCAAGGGCATCACCGCGACGAAAGCTACTGGGCCCGCGAACGTCGACGTCGTGAGAGCTGCGCCGAAGCTCAACTTCACCACCTCCATCCTGATGGATAAGATCAAGATGGAGAGAGCGGCGAAAAAGATCCAGCCGCTGAAGCATATGGAGCTCGGTGTTCCCGTCGACACCGACGGTGTTGTCTTCAAGCAGGAGGACAACAATAATAACAGCGAACACAATGACCAGCCTATGCGGGGGAAGAAGCGCAGACTCGACCACCTATCGTGGGAGGAAAAACTCCAGAGGAAGTAAGTGTCGAAGCTTCTGGAAGATCGCAACCTATATATATACGTCCGCCATTGTTTGCAAACATATGGTTCGCTCGTGGATGGCTTAATTCCCTTGTGATAATTGAATGATGACACAGTGTTGCGTCATTCTGTTTTTTTTCTTTTTTTTTTATAAATAAACATTAAACTTTATGACCCGGGATTGGCGTGCTGAAATTTAACGCCAAGACACACGTGATTAAGCATGTCGGAACAATTGTGCTCCGAATCCGAAATTGCATCATAAAAATAAAAGTTATTAAGTTTATCGTTGTGATATGCAATATACTCATAATAGTTTGAAAGATTAATTATATTTCCTTAATTAAATTAAATTATTTATACCTTTATTAATTTTATTCATAAATAATAATAATAATATGTGAATAACAATTGATTTTATTTTAGTAAGTTAATATGCGTTTTTTTTTTTTTTTATTTATTATTATTATTATTAACTGCATAGCTTTATTTATACAAAATTGCATAGAATGTAAATATTAATACCTTAAAAATTTTACTTTGCAAATAAATAAGGCTAACTTAAACTTTTTTCTTTTCTAGGAAACTGAAAAACAGAGTAGCAGCACAGACCTCTCGCGATCGCAAAAAGGCAAAGCTTGATGAATTAGAAGAAACAGTTAGACTTCTCAAAGAAAGAAATGACAGTTTATCGGAAGAATGCACAATATTAAGAAAACAGAACGAGTCCCTTATCACGGAAACAAGAAAGCTAAAGAAGGACAAAGAGTTGGCGGAGACAAAGGAAACCACGGAGAAGGTGTGCTCGATGTGTCAAGCTCGTGTCGGTTCTACTGTTCCAGCGCTGGGATCAGCAGTATCCCCCATTAACCCTCTGCAGCAGGGTGGAACAGTACAAACGGCACAACCTCTGACATTGACCCCAAGCGCAACCATACTCCTGAAGATCCTGACTCTCTACCTCCTCTCGAAGACTTATTTAGCGAATTCCAAGGGGACGAGTATATCGAGAGACTCGAAGAGCTTGCCAAAAGCCTTTTGCGAGAGGTTACCAATGAAGTGGAAACAAATTCTGCTACACCAAATGAACAGGTAAACATCATCAATTTATCTTTAAAAATCATATTAAGAAATTGTGATAAATTTTGTAATCAATTAATTATTTTTATCGTTTGCAGAATGCAACTGAAAAAGAAAGCTCCAAGGAACTTGACAATACAGAAGAAATGGTGGGGGAGACATCAAGTTATGTGGAAGCCAATGCATCCGGTGGAAGCATAGCACTTGATGATCAGCTCCTGTCTGAAACCCTCGCCAACAGCGTCACAGTTCCGACCGTAGTCCCAACTGTCACGCTGAACTCATCTGGTCCCATCACAATCGCCGAGAAGGTCGAGATCAAAGAGGAGCCCATGCCCGACACCGAGATGGTGTATGGTACTTACGACGAGGCTACTAACTGCATAACCATCATCTACCCCGAGGAGGACGCGACCCGGCTCTCGCCCATCAGCCAGCAGCAACAACCGCATCTGCTGCACTCGCCCTCGCACTCATACGAATCACTGTCGCCAACGAGTCTGCATTCGGAAGACACGGACCTGACCGTGCCCTCGAACAAATTCGAAGTCGTGCATTCAGACGCCGGCTACGAGTCACACGACTCGCCGGCGAGCTCTGTCAATGAAGCCAACAACGCTCTCACAGACCTCTGGCACGAGAGCTTTTCCGAGCTTTTCCCCAGTCTCGCCTGAGTGTGAGCGAGTGATGGGAAAAACGCGTGCTTGCGATCGAATCAAATGATTCTTGCCTCCGTCTGTGATATCGATGTACATGGTAGAATGCGTTTATTTATTTATTGTAAATTTAATTTTTGGACCAATTAAGTTTATCTCACATTGTAAAACTCACACTATATTCCTTTTATTTAAACCAGTGCTAAAACGCGAAATTGATTTATCAAGTTATTTAGTAATTATGTTAGTATTTACATATATTTTTATACTCAAAGTTATAAATCTTAAGTATGCTTATACTTATACATATATTAAAAAGGAAAACATAGTTTGTAATTAGTAGTCTTGTTGTAAGATTTTAATTTAAAACATTGTAAATGTAAATAGTTCGGCGATTGTGTATGGAATAACTTCGAAAGCTTTCTGTATATATTTATTATATAATTAAACATTAATTTAAAATATCAAATTATATATACATATAGAAACTATATGTATGCAAAAGGAAAATTAAAAAACCATTTTCTTATAAAAAAAAAAAAAAAGTTTTTTATTTACCCTAAATTCTATTTTTTTTTATTTTTTTATTTTTTTTTTTTAATAAATAAAACATGTCATTCTGTGAGCATGATCAGTTTTTATTGGATTATCCATACTGTTAAATAATAATTATACAATACAGTAGTTCATAGGCATATCTCTAAATAACAAGAAAATAAACGCAATTATATTGTAAAGTGACTCCTTTATGGAAGATAATTATTAAAGCTTACCTTAAAAAAGTTATAACGCGCATTATTTCCAGTATTTATCTTGAAAGGCCTTTTAATTTATAGTAATTGCTATTATTAGTTAATACATTAATTAAGTCGTAATGCGCCTAACAACTCATCTGTACAGGTATTCATAAAGTTTATGAATATACACAATATGTATATATAAAACAAATTTTTAAAAAATCAGCGAAAATTCATTGCATTATCTCGATATTATGACTCTTTTCCAGTTGGGAACGAAAAGTCAATATCATTACATAAAAAATCGTAATTTGATACTCTTAAGCATTCTTGCCGTTGATAAGATTATCTACACAATGATAAACCAATATTAGTTAAAAACAGACTTTGGTTAGCACCTTTTTCACTATATTAATTTATGTATAACGAGAGTAAACTGTCAATGTATTCACCCAATTATGAATACATTTTTATATGAACTTGATCATCGGCTTTACTTGAAACTGAACGGAATCAAATGGATAAATGCATGATAAAAACCTATAAAAATTTGTAAAAGAAATGTCACTGAAAGTTCAATATCTTTAGTATACATTGTATGATCGGAAATATTTGGGTATTTGTCTACTATACACACACACACCACAAGACACGATGTGGCAGTGATTAATTTTCATTCGCCTTACACATGTATCAAAATTCATTTAAACGTCATAGAGGTCGATTTTTACTCGATAGTGTACGATACAATATATGTTTTTACTTACAATCGAAAGGGAAGAATTTTATTCTCTATAATCTAATATTAGTCTGCACAACTGCTTTCCTATTGCAACTCGCCTTTCCGCATATATACGAAACAATCAACTCTATGTTCGCCTAGAATGTTAGTTCACATCGAGCAAGAAAAGCTCTTTTACATTACGTATCGATCTGAGAGTCGTGTACTTATGTCTGCGAAGAAAACTCTATATCCTTACCTTATTATTTTTGTATATATAACCGCACAAGAGACTAGCGGTCTTTTCACGCTCGATAATGGGCAACGAGTTCCCTATCGTATTAAATGGACTCATAATATGGAAAATGGGGATGGCAAAGTTAATAAAAATCTATTGTTCAATTACTGCTACGTTAAATATGTCGTAGGACAAACGTTAATAACTTTTTTTATTTTTGCCATCCAAGTTTTCCATAAAATCTTAAAATTCTCTTTATCTTAAAAACGCGCGTATGGCTTTAAAGTATGAAAAATCCTAATGACATTAGTTCTTAGAATTGTTGAACTTACGACTAACTGTTACACACTACTCCGAAACTCTATATGCATCTCATACCATGAGAATTTTTCATACTGCTTACTTTTATTATAGTTTTGTTTTTGCAATAATCCTATTTTGGCTCTTTATTTGTCCGTCTTATTTATACTCGAAGTTGCCAGCTTCGATTAACACCCTCCCGGCAAACAAAACCCACTTGTCTCAAATCAATTTTGAAATTGATCGCAAGTGCAGGTATATATAGTCAGCGCAAACGGAAGTCCGCTCGCCGCAGGTGTGGAAGTCCTCTTTCGTGACTGCGCGGCTTGCTCAACCGAAGAGCTTCTCGAAGCAGCCGTGACAGTAGGGCTTGTCGTTCTGCTCCTTGAAGGTACCCTTGTTCAGCTGCTTCAGGCAGAACGCGCAGACAAAGTGCTCCGGGTGGAATTTGCGGAACATCGCGGTTATGCAGCGACCTGCGAATGAGAAGTGAACGTGAGAATTAGCGCGGGGATCGATAACGATCGCGAGCGAAACCTTCGTACTTTGTCAAGTTTTTTTAAGCTATATACGTCGAGGCTCTAGAATATAGAATGTTTTAAAATTTTCCAGAAATACAACTCTATAGAACAAGTTACCTGTATATGATGCTATAAGTGATTTATTTATTCGTTTCCACTTCTCTTTGTCTTGACTAATAACAAAATAATTTTATATTTTCTTATACTCAATGTACGATCTAATTAATTATCTAATTTTTTAAAATATTTAATATTGCATTAAATCCTCGGCAATTCAAAGAAGCTATACTCAAATTAATTCTAAATTTATGTCTGACTAGATCTAGTATTTTTCTACTCTTTCATACTTTAAATGAGATAACGCTTAGCGTATCTTAAATATATTGAACAATCGATTAAACAATAATAAAGGTATCATTATCCTCAATGCTATAGTAATTTAATTTTTGCAACAATCAACTCTAAAAGAAGTCGGCAATGTCTCTTCGTCATTCTCCAGAATGAGCTTTAAACGCTCATCACTGCACTCAAATGCTTAACTGATACGATCGTAAAAAAAATAAAAATAAAAACAAAATGAAAGAAAAGCCCTTATCGATCTGAACAACGCGACACGTCCATGGCAAAGTGTCGTATATAAAAGAAAGACAATCACCCGTAATAGGTTTATGACAGCCGGCGCAGAGAGAACCGCGCTTGGCATGGTAGTGCGTCTCACAGTAGGGCTGGCCCTCGTGGTCGAAGAACGAGCCGCCCTGGAACTTTTGTCGGCAGTCCTGCAACAGAATGCACACATATTGGGGATTAGTGACGGTAATTACTTACTATTATCGTATTCTCGCAATGATAGATAGCGTCATAATGCTGCAAAAAATAAGCTCTGATAACGTGCTTATATCTCTGGCTTGATGATGTCAGTGCGTCTAAAGGAAAAACGAATCAGTTAAGTGGCATGGGTATCAGGATTATCGGCTTGTTTTCCTCAGTGGAGTGCAATTTTTTCTGCACTTGTGAGTATCACTTGATTAGGATATAGTTGTATTACGCAAGTTTTATAGAGAAAGGTTTCGTGGCCGGTGCGCGTGTTGTGCGAGCTTACTTTGAGAGAAGATACTTGCACCAAGATAAACCATGCGATTAAAAAATCAAAAATATTGATATAAGAATAACGATGCTATGACTTTTACAACAAATACTTGTTTTTTAATTTCTGAAACTTAAATCAAATGTAAATCTTAAATAATTTTATTTATAAAAAGAAATTTCCAACGCTCAGTGAAAATGTTTCAAAAAGAAGAAATTATCGGGCTGCCCGAGCCAACTTATATCCTAGGTGTAAAATATGAAGAAAAAAAAAAAATTGGAATCGCGTTCTGAAATCTAACCGTTTTACATAACTATTACAATATTCTTTCAATACAAGTCCGAAACACGTGTAAATACGTAATAGCAAAATGTTAGCCTGTTGGCTTAACGTGAAATCCAACCGCGCAAATCGAGAAAAACAAAAGTTCGTCAGGCGTTTCTCCCTCGAACCATAGTCAATCTCGCAGCGCACAGATACACACGGCTTGCCCCTACGGGATAATTTCTACCGTCACGAGACTACCTATATAGAACGTATGTCTATTTCTCAAAGTAAGTCGTTTGCCCATCGACGTGATGGAGAACGGATTAATGCGCCCGCGACACGCGCGCCGCGATAAGGGATCTGCTTTTCCGTCTCAAGGTCCCGCGAAAAGCGGCAGATAATAATGAGGAGGAAGAAAGAGACGTGAAGAGTAGAGAGAGAGAGAGGAGACCCACACACTCACACATACATTCTACAGACGTAGACGCGGCGGGGAAACGCGCGCCGCGGGTAAATTTAGCGACGAGATCGACGTCACGTTTGCAGCCGGCGCTTCGATATTTCGACACGTCATTGCGCACGGCACGCAGGAAGGAATCCGACGGCGACGACGACGACGATGGCAGCAGTGGCGACGGCGGATCTCGTCGTCGTCCTCGCGTGCAACCTTGACCCGACGTCGCGTGCGTGCGTGCACGCTTAGAAGGGTCGAGGGAGCAGCCGGGGGGTTGGCCGACGCGATGATTTCTCTATCTCAGCCAACCCTGCGGTCACTCTTGCTTTCCTCGTTTTATTTGTTTGTGTTGTTTTTTTTTTGTTTTTTTTTTGTTTTTGTTTTTTTTTGTGTGTGATTTTTTTAAATATTTTTTTTATTTTAAATACAATATATTTATTTTCAAAAGTTCAAGTACAAGATAATATTGCGCTTTTGTCCCCGCGACAGAGAAAGCGAGAGTGGGATCTCGACGACGACGGGTCGCTGTTGTTGTTGTTGATACGTCGTGTGTTGCGCGCGCTCGAGAGCCGTGTCGCATCGGTCTGTCTCGGTGTCTGTTTTTTTATACGAGGGAGAGAAAAGGAGCTGCGGTCGGGAAGGAATAAAAGTTCAGCATAGAAGTAAAAGGGGCCTGGTGCACACAGAGAGAATAGAGACTTTACGTAAAGCGGGAGCATCATCATTTGGGGCACTTGACTGCGCGTCAAGCACCGGCCGGTGGGTATATAATTTCTTCATCTTTTGCATGTGTATTCACCGGCCGCCAATGAACTCTCTTTATCGTTCTCACTCTTCTGGTTTTGCACGTCGTTGCGGTGACCACCTGTTGAAAGGAAGCTACAGTGGTGGGGGCAAGGGCTCCGCATCAGTTGGAGCCCGGAGGGCATGTAGGGGTTGGCTCTAAATGGTATAGCAATTGTTATTGTTTTTTTTGTCACTACTCGGTCGTCTCTCTGTCGTCGTATCCTGCTAAAAAAAGTGTGGCACGGGGGCTTTAGAAAAAAGAGTCGTGTGTCGACTTCTCTGCTCGCTCGTTTTTCTCTCTCTTGCATTCTCTCTCTTTCTCTCACACACACACATACACATACTATCGCGTTTTTTCTCTCTCTCTCTCGTTTTTTGCGATTTTGTTCTCCTCTCCTCGCTCTCTCACGCCTCCTCTTCCTCTTCCTCCTCTTCCTCCTCGTCAACGCCTACGCACTTAGGGCACAGCGGCTTTCCCTCCATGGCGTAAAAGGATTTTCCAGAGACGGCTTTCTTGCAGTCCTGTAATATATGCGATAATATGTTGAATGATATGACGCGTATGTGTATAGAATTTGTAGATCCGCGTTATGCTGGAAATCTATCATATACCTGTTATTTTATATATTTTTCCAAATTTTAACATCTACCACAGAAAAATGGAGATGTCAAAAAATATATACGGAGGCTGTTGGAATTGTTAATGAAGGTAAAAAAAAAAAAAAAAGAAGAAAATTATTTAACGCGCGTAATTTACCCGGCAAACGAAGCAATCCGGATG
>UXGD01007530.1:0-10786 GCA_900474315.1 Torymus auratus | reverse complement strand
TCGTAGTAATTTATTGAGTGTGGAGGAATGAACTTTAACGAACGAGTTTTATTTGTTTAAAAATTTGATATATTTAACCCTCGAAACGTCGGTTTAAATATATCAAATTTATAAACAAATAAAACTCGTTCTTTAAAGTTCATTCCTCCACACTCAATAATTTATATAAGCTCGGTTAATGTAAAATTACTAATTACTCAGAAGTAAAATGGAAAATAAGTCAATTATATATGGTACATACACTGTCATATTTAGCTTGTAGATCTTCAATTACTTTACTTTCGGGTACACGCTTCTTTTTAGTTTTATAAACTTTTACTTTTTTTTCTTTTTTATTAGCCATAATGAACTTAGAAAGCTAAAGGTATTTCTGATATATTTATTATCTTCTTAGGATCAAATAAACAAGTATGAACACGATTTCTACTTTTTCATGAGGTTATGTTTTTATACCGCATGTGCAAACTGCAAAGGTAAACTATACAATTCTTTCTACGAAGACAAAGTATAGTCAAGTCAAGTATAGTATTTACCTAATCCTATTCATGTAGGTTGCCTTCGGAGCGCAACAACTAGCGCTACTTTCGTGGCTGTTTTGAGAAGCTTAGGCAGTGGGTTGACAAATCGACACTTCGACATTCGACAATCTGCGTTACCACTTGTAACTTGTTTCTTATTTTGCATCGATGTTTCCGTTAATTTTGAAGAATGGAAAATAAAAACAATTTTACAGAGAACGCACCAATACGATAAGTAAGGAACAAGTTACAAATACCTAAAAATATTCTAATATTTTCATAAACTATGAGCTAGCTACACGATTTTTTTTCAAATATTTTGGTATGTTCATAGTCAACAGACAGACAGTTTCACAGTTTGTTACCATCAGTAGGTTATTAGATACCATCTCAGGTAACCATTTACCACTTACCGACCAGCGTGGTAAAGTCACTAAAGTAGTAAAGTTCGAGATCTTTTTAAAAGATGGAGATACTTGTACGGTTTTTGTGACCATTCAAGTCTCACATATACTTTTTCGTTTCGCATACGGAATTTTATCTATTTTGCTCGACTATTGCGCGTGTTCGGTGTATTTTAGTCTTTTCGCGTCTCGCATACTATGGCAACCGCCTCTATAGTTCCCATAACCTGCACATTTTAAATTTCAACGTCAACAAGTTATATCTTCACAAAATAAGATAATATTAACAAAAGAATATTATTAGAAACTTTGAGCATTTATATTTCCATTTCCGTACAGTATGTACATATCTGTCTAGTGGTTAAGAACTCAATTTTTGTGCGAAGAAAAGCGTTTCTGGTAAGGAATATCCATTAGACAATTTGTTATTGTTACGTTCTCTTGTTAATAAGTATTGACAGTTTGATAATTTTAGTTTTAAGCATCACAATATTATTTTGTTCTTCTGATAATAATTAACAACAACCCAGATAAGACGTCTATTCGATAATGTAATTGTGTATTATAACAATACAAAGTTTATTGACAAAATAATTATTATATACTGCTTTTACTAAATAATTTTTACAAGTTGCATCATTGTTATATTTTTACTTAATTTTATTTTTCTTCATACAAATCGCGATTAAGAAAATTAATATAAAGGGGAGAGTTGCGCAGTGGTGCGGCACCCATCATTTTCGGCCATAGCTTTTGATGTTGTGGGTCAAAATTATAATTTAAAAAAAAAAAATCGAAATCGAAATCAAGCTTGGGAGATCCCTATAAAGGGGAAGATTATTGTCAATTATTATAATGATAGAAAGTTACATTAACAAATAAAAGGTCCACGGACAACAGGAGAATTGGCAACTTTAACATTTTTTAGTTAACTATTAGGTATATGGTTTCGTATACTTCAGTAGTGGGCACTATTATAAAGAGGCTAATACTGAATAAAAAAGACATACTCAGCCGCCAAGAGGTTTTATCAATCCGGAGACACGTTGATTTATTTTTGAATCTTTGAAGTAGAAGTGGAAATTATTAAAAAAATATATTACATCAACTGTAGAAAGGAGACGAAAAGATAAAAATAACTTTTAACACTGTGATTGGTGTTGCAATACGAAATTCAATTATGAAAGTTAACTTTGTGAATTTCTTATTTTAAAAAACATTTACATCTAACTATATATATATAGTTTCCCCATGCCGGCATAAATCGCCAGCTGCGAGAAACGCGGGGTGGCCAGTTTTAGGCGATGGCCATAAGTCTAAGTGTGGAACTCTATCCTATAATATATATTATATTCATATTGTATTTTTAAAAGATAAAATTACAAAATTTTGCACTTTAATCGTACTCTATGAAGGAAATAATAAATTAGAAATGATTGACAAGTTTATTTATATTTAACAAGTTTAAAGACATTTTTTTCAATAATATATATTCTCACGTCAAGCTATTATTTCATATAAGAAAATATAATTATTGAAACAGCGTATAAATTAATATTATTTTAAACCTATCATATGAAAGGCTATAGAAATCTATTTTAAGTAATGCCTTATAAGGTGATACAGAGATTGAGAGACTGTATTCGGAGGGTCAAAATAATTGTAATCGGAATTTGCGGCTAAAAAACAAACCGAAAATAACTTAACTAAATGCGTATTATACGCGTTCTGTACTTAATTTACATATACATGATATATTGTGTGAAATTCTACAAAAATTAAGAAGTTCAAAATTTTATCAAAATAAAACTGATTAATTCATTAAAAGTTACTTTATGGTTTTGAAAATTTTATAAATATATTATTTTTAAGAGTAACAAAAATATTTATTAAACCATTTATCTAAAATTATTATAACAATAAATAAATAATTATGCTATATATAAGTTGATGAACTTATTGATATTTTTTATTAATATTGTTTACCATTATTAAAGAATCTTATTATTTTATTTATACGTAATGTTGACGTTGCATAAATTTTGTATAAATTATTGACATACTTTGACCATCAGAATATAACGTAGTTACGAAAAACATTTCTCGTCACGAGGTTCATATTTTTAAAACTGTTAATGAAAATCTTCTCTGACGCAAGAAAAGTAGATCACATTGGGACTCACGATTAGTCTGACGTTATTCCCGGTATATTTCAATAGAGTAATTATTTTCTATAATCGCATCGTCATCTCAGAAGTGCTATAATCGTTACGTCAAATAAAATGTATGTATAGTTTTGACTGTCGAAATTGTTTGTAATTTTTAATAAGTTTTTTATCTTACGTTAACTTACGTAATAGTTTAGGCTCCTCTGTTGTATGTAACCCTTCGAGTTTTGTTATAAGTCAGGGTAGCATCAATTCAGGAGGATACAGCTATAACTGCAGTTTGACGAAAAATGCGTTGTTTGAAATTGAATTATTAACAATATAAGTATTTATTAATAAATTAAGAAAAATACCTACTCATTTTAAAAGCCAGAATATTTTTTATTGATCAAAATTTTATTAAAAGGTCTAATTTGTATACCTAGTAAAGTAATTCTTTTTCGTCATTTCGTACACTATTTTTTATAGAATAGACATTACTTGCATTAAGGCAATGAAAAGATTATTAAAAAAAAAAAAAAAAAAAAATTATTCGGACAGACAAAAAGAAAAAATTCGCTTTACATTTATTATTTTTCTGCTTAACAACTGCTTCAATTTATTATAATTATTGTTATTCTAATAACGAATATTCAAATCTCGAACGTCTCTATGACGATCCATCCAATTATAAATTAAATAAACACGTAGCTGTAACAATATTTGATTGATTTAAAAATGTAAGAAAATCCCAAGTCACATTCGAACGAACGAAGTAAAAGGTTTTTTGGAAAAATCCTAGAAAAATATAAAAAAATGAAATAAAAGTTAAAAGAAATCCCGACCACTTGTCTCCACATTATTATAGTATTTTCAATGCAAATTTATAATATAGGCTATAAAAAAAATTAAGCTCATATTTCCACAAAATATCATACATATACAATAAACTATTCCTCTATAGTCACACGCATTTTTTCGAATCCTTACATCACGCATGAGGCGCGCGCGTGGTGTAATAGTCCCCGCATTACGTCTCCCAATGCACGCGCGTGCTCTGGTTCTCTTCAACCCCGCACACAATGGGCCATCATCCGACCACAATATTTTGATGTATAGATACATACACCCTGCACATATTATATACGGACTATATATATACGCGACGCTCGCTCACGCACGTCGAGACCGAAGAAGAAAAGAAATCGGGGAGTGTCGAATAAAGTGAAATCCGGATGCTGCAGCATCCGCGCGCGCACAAGTTCGCCGGCGCGTGAAGGATCGAGATCGAAGGCCTCGTCAGTTTCTCTTCTCTTTTTTTTTACTGCAGAGGCGTGCAAGGGAGGTAAAAGGGGCGCGATCGGAGGCGCAGGACGCGCGCGCGAGAACTCTGTGGCTGTCTTTGAGCATTAGGCCTCGCTCGAATTGACGCGGCTAAGAAAAGAATGAGGTTCTCGTGCGGTATGTGTGTGTGTTTCTAGTCGCGCGTCGGATGCTTATACACCTTGGCAAACACTCGTCTGCAGAGGCGGCAGCGGCTCGGTTTGTTATATAGGTACACCTCTTTGTCTTGTCATATTTTATTTGCCTTGTATATTTTTGGGGAGACTGCCTAGAGCTGTGTATTGACAGGTCTCAAAGGAAAAATTCTTTATTACAAGGGCAAACAAATCGGTATATTATGATTCTGGATCAAATATGTTCCTGTGAAATGTAACTCATACATCGCTATATATAGAAACCGCTTTATTTTGTATTTGAGCAAGCTTGAAACTGTTGTCAAAAATAATTATATGAATCGTCATAAAGAAGCGGAATTTTATCATTCCATCAAAATTAAAAAATACTCATCTATGTGTTAGTTCGTGAATTTATAAGAGAAGTTTATGAAACGGGCCTTTTTCATGCCTAAAAGTCGAGTAGAAAATCGCGCATTCCAACCGGATGCCTTCAGTACCCTTGACTCCAACTTGTGTTGGCCACCTCACTCTTGTTTGAAATAGCTCATTTTCTCCCCTTGTTGCACAATCTACTATCACAAAAAGAAAAATGAAAATTTTGAAAACTTACATAGTTTTTAATTTAATTAAAAAAAAATTATCAAAATTTATTAATTCTGTTTCAAAATTGATACAGTTATTCTTCTGAAAAATTGCATTATTGCCGCTATACAATATACGTATAGCTATCACAGACTATATAGAAATCCAAAATATTACCATTCCTTATAGAATATTTCGCTAGATATACAAGAAAATTTCCTCCAAATTATGGTACTCTTTTGAATTTGTATAGTCTGTGATGTAAGTGGTGGTATAGGTAATGTGGTATCTTTGCTAGACTCTCTCGTAGTTATTGCAAAACTATCTGTATTAAACAATTTTCTCAAAATATAATTTTTGATATACGAAAGATAAGTAAACGTTTACGATAATAATAGCATCAATGGCAATTTAATTTGGATAATAGCAGATAAATACAATGCGATAAAGGATATAAAGAGGTTTACTTCATATTCTTCACAAATGTTATCTTTTAAGAGAAGTTTATTGTAAAGATATACTTATCATTTTTTAAAATAATTTTTCCCAGAACACTAATTTTAAACAATTGCTTATTAAACTTTATAGATAAATATTATTAATCAAAATTGAAACAAAATTAATCGATGAAGTTTTCAAGTCAAAATGTCATACCTATACTATAATGATTATAGGCAAACAAATTTAATAGTATATTACACACCTAGGGAGTAAAAGTCAAGAATGCCCCAGATCGCATGTAAATTGTCAATTGACAAACATGTGATCTGAGGCACTCGTTATTTGCTCCCATGGTGCATACCTATACGATATTTTTGCCTACAGCGAGGCCGAAAATACAATACTCAGAATCGGCCGTCAGGAGCAAAAGTGGTATTTTCAGCCCGCTCGGCAAAAAAAATCGCATACGCACCATGGGAAAAAAATTGGCCAGCCCATAGCTCGTGTTTGCTAATTTACACGATCTGTGGCCTGTCCAAATTTTTTTCCTCCCTAGGTGCGTAATATACTATTGTAATTTCATTACCAGATTCTTTGAAAGGTTTAAGCTTTTTATTTAACAATATGACATTTGCGAAAGAGAAATGTATGACAACCGACATTATGAAATAGACTTCCTTCTTTCACTTAAAAAGTTAAATGCAAAAATGTAACATATTCTGTAGAAGTTTAAATTTCGACTCCGATTTAGCGCCTAAATGATGGCAACTTGGAGTTCTCTGGCGTATGCTACAACTATATTTAAATATATAAATGCAAAAAAAAGGATCAAACATTGTCTGGTTTATTTTTTACCAATAATTGCCTCTTATTATTCCTTGAGTATCCGAATTAAGACAGCGGATCTACTTATCAACTCTTCGTATAATATAAAAATTTTAATTTATATTCTGAAGTATGTCTAGATTAAATAGGGTATAATCGGATAATTCAGACACTTTTAATTTTTTTGACCCTTGCTCAATCGAGAGCTCAATTAATAATATAGTTAGAAGAATACAATCTTCTAAAGAAATTACTTTCGTTTATTCATAGGAATTTTTCGTAGTAATCTCGTCTGAAATACAATCATTTTAAAGCTTATATATTAGTTCTGGTTCACTGTGAATTTATTTTGTAGTTGAACATATGTCTGATATCCCGCAGTCTAGTTATCTTGTACTACATGTTTGTAAAATTTTAAACGAGCTCACAGCGAAAAAATCGTTTCTCGTTATAGCAGTGTACCAATCAAATTTATTCAAATCAATATCACTTCTGCATTTTCAATTTTTCCTAGTATAAAATATACTATAATTTACAAATTTTTTCTTAAATATGCTAACAGCGAAACACAAAAAATTGACACAGGCTCCACCGCATCAAATCACTGTATCACATGTAAATATTTGTTTAATTTTCTAAACTAGGCATATTTCATAGCCACAATGATACGATTTTTCGAGGTTTGAATTCAACACACGACTATTATCATGCAAAAACTATAAAGTTAGAAACTTGACGAGAAATAACGACTTTTAGAATCACCGAAAGGCACAGCTCAAAGAGGCCCATACACATCTCTCGTACCCACCATATCGAGCCATCCAACCATACGCACAGAGCACAACAGCAGAAGGCCACATTGACGACGCATCTGCCCCGCACGCACACTTAATATTATACCCGAGCTCTTTACACACTCCTGGCCCATTCAACGTGGCCAAACCACCGTGTATACTTATACCTATGCAAGGCTTTCCTCTACCCCCGCACCTTGCACGATTTTTCGGCGATCCCCCATCATATCGATCCACGCGGCCGCGACGCCTTTCTCGCCAACTAGTCGAGGGTGAGTAGTAGTAGGTATTATACACACACGTATATATAGTATCACGGTTCGCTGGTCCCGTTCGCGCTATTATCCGCGGTGTAGATGCAGGAGAGATTTTCCTTTTAGACGGTTGCGCGGTGCATTTTTGTGGATTTCAAGGGCCTGGTAATGGAGAAGGCTGTGGGATGATTTAACGGCGAATTATGCTGAGAGCTTGGGGATTTATGGTGTACCATGGGTTTAAAATGGGTGACAATGCTGGTATTTTTTAAGAAGCGTCCAAAGTGGAAATTCGATTTATTAAGTATAGAATTAAATACAAAATAGAGTAGAATAGATATAGAAACAGACCCGTTAACTGTTGTAACAGTGTTAGCTTTTTGTTTGAGAAATAATGCATATCATTTTTTTTTATGTTGAAAGGTTTTGTTGATGCATCAAATTTTATACACATGAGTTATAGTTATTATCATGTATACTGTTTACAATCAAAAAATCAATCTACTCTTATAATTTAATTTGAACATTGAACGAAACAATAAAGACATCTACATTTCCATTTTCTACCGAGGTGACCAATAACCTTCCCCACTGATCCTTCGATGCACTCAAAAATTAATGTCCATCCCCATATTTTAAGGACAAACAGGATTACGGATTGACGATGCCCCCACCCAACTCCCTTAATTCATACATGCATAAAACTCCTCTCTCGAACCAATAAAACTAATCCGTCATTTCGCTAAACAATGCATGACGATTCCCTCCCGCAAACCCTACATATATATCCACGCACCACCTATCTCATGTGTATATACCATCTACGTATACGTATGTGCGCCTCCTGCACCCTCCTATGCGCACGCGGCCACAAATCCCATCCACGTCCCTTGAGAATATATACCCCTCCGCGTGCACACGTGAATATATATGCGGCGCGTATACCTATAGTATATATACGTGCTGGAAAATCGAATTTCGCTAAAGAACATTCAGGCGTAATCAATTTTGCATCGCGAAGCGACGCATGTATGTATATAGATCAGGGAAAGAAGCGGCTCCGACGACGAAATCACGGGTCCAGAAAGGGGAATATTATATAGAGAGAGGAGAGATTCTACATACTGTGCCTGGCTGCGTGCGTTAGGTGGAGGATCAAAGAGCGAGTGTATAGGGGGCGAAGGGGAGATTTTCTAGGGGGAGGAGACGATGCCGAGTTGAGGATGCGAGGAGGGAGGTAAATGTTTCTGCCATCGACAGAGGCTCACTGTATATAATTGTCGATAGAAGGTTATGGCCGGAGTTAGCCGTCGTCTCTATTTACGGATAACTATTGTGTGTAAAAGCTATAGTTATACAATGTAACTAAAATTGGTCCTTAGTTGGTGGGTAATTAATTGTTATTTCGAATTTTGATGACGAAAGGCAAATGAAAAAACGTTTTTATGATAATGAAAAGTGATGATTTTATCATTTATGCAGGGAATAATTAATTAGAGGGAGAAAGAATATTTGTTTTTACAATCGTCAAGTTTTCGAGATATCATGGAAAAATATAAGAATAAAGTAATTTTAATGTAAAATTATTAAAGAATAAGATTCTGAGAAAGTAAATATTTATTTTATCATGACAATATCACATGATTTATCAGTGAAAAATCGGAATAAAATTCGCAGAAAGTAACGTTCAACTATAACGCTATGAGGGTTGACATTGTTTCAAAAACTTTCTTCTGCCAAACGTTGCGTAGCCATAAAAGCATAATTTGATAAAAAAAATGGAAAAAACGTCTCCTTTTACGAGTTATAACGCGATCGCAGTTGAAAGTGCCGTAAAACGTCATTAAAAGCGGTCCACTGTGATTTGCAGCAGTCGGGGTTGTAAAAAGACAATAAATTTTGTAATACGCGATGTGGGGCTCTGGTAAATAAAATGCTTTTAATGGCTGCTGATATATAAAATTTCAGTTTCATGCTAAATATATACGCAGGTCTCTCGATACATGGAACATCATTAATTTGCTAATTTAAGGAAAGCAATAATTTGCGAATATGTTTTATAGGATACAACGAATAAATTTTGGCAACATTTCGTTCCTCTTTGTGTATATACAAGAAAAAAATAAATATGGAAAAATTTGATTGTCATTTTATGCGTTGTCGTTAACATCGATAAACATATGCACGCGCTAACGGTATACCAAACCGATTATTCAACAAAATGTTATTTTTCTCTTGAATAGCGACGAACCTCGATTGAAGATAAAAGAAACGTTCTATCCGTAAGAACGCTAGCGTTCAAACCTATATTATATAACGATCTGTCACGCACATATTAACTGGTCGAATGCTTGCCCGCCTCGCCTATCACGTCACCCCAACAATGGAATATCATTCGAAACTCATCCTCATAACAGTTCAAACACACGCAGGCACGTGCCCGATCGCTATATGTATATTACAATGCGTGAGAAGGAGAGAGAGAGAAAACTATAGGAGAAAAAAATAGCCCGGGCGCGACGTGTCCAGGTGACGCGCAGGGCTTATCCTCACGCCGCACGCGACAGCTGCTCACACACAGACGCAGTATATATACCTTATAACGCATCATGCGCGATCGGGAAACTCTTTTTCCGCCTTGGACTAACACCAATTCGAGTGTCAAAGCCGCGCGAGGGGCGAAAAGGAATCCCAGAATTTATTACAATGCGCCCCGCTGACGCCGAAAATATACTCACGCCTGTAACACACGTAAATATGGTTCGATGAGTTGGCATTGAAGAGGGGTGCGCGTCTTTTAAGTTCCTTGTGTTTGTATTTATTTATAATGGTACTCGAAGTAGGAAAAAAAGTAATCCTGGTTATGGTGCATGGAGTTCAATTTTTTGCGGATATTTATATTTATGTTGGAAATCAATATGCCGTGTAGTTTGTTCTGAGTAAATACAACTACGTGGTACGATATAGCATTATCAATATGATTTAATACATTGTACGCCAATTTATATGAAAAGTATGGGTATTTCAGAGTAGTAATATATTTGGTGATAAATATTTTTTAAATAACATCTAATTGAACTTATTAAATTAACCGGTAAACTAGTAGACTTTTTTCCAAGTTTCCGTGCTAAAACTGGTACAAGCAAATTGAAATTAAATTCTAATTTTATCAAAGTTACTTATAAATGACCACATACGACATTTTGAGGCTGAAATTTTCATCATGCTGACCAATGATTTGGATAGAGCATCCCAAAAACGGTTGTTTATCATAATTTTTATGGAAATCGATTGGAAATTGAGTTATTCAAATTTGTACAGACATAAATAATATACAACACCAGAATTGGCACGATTCTTT
>UXGD01007529.1:0-10786 GCA_900474315.1 Torymus auratus | reverse complement strand
ACTAAATAATTAAAATAGAATAAAAACATTTGATTTTGTAATTGTATCTAATTATCTTATCATTTAAACTAATTAAATCATAGTGACAAATAGTCGTCATAACCTCAAAAACAAAATTGCTAGAATTTTGCTAGTTTCATAAACGAACCGTTATTAATAAGTTTTATTTTTATTCTTTTTTACCATGCGAGTAATTGTATTCCTAGAAGACTCATAATTTTACGTTTGAACAACCCTTGCTGCCCCCACGATTTTACAACCTCGCTTCTCTAAATATTCCATCCGATCGCACCAAAAAGTCAAAAATTACCGATTCACGGCCCGCGAGATGCGCTTCGTCCACTCGCTCTCTTTACGACCGGCATCACTAATGCACGCGCAGCTAATGACGAGGGACATTATACACGCGACGCTTTATGCTCCACCACCGACCATTAATAACTTCCTTTATACAATATAATCCCCTTCCACCACCAGCACCACCATAACCCTCACCCTCATCTTCTTCTCCGACGAAAAGACACACGTGGACACAGAATCTACGTCGCCGTCGTCGGACTACACCCGCACGTCCGGTATTCCCCGCCGCAACAATGTCCAGCGCGAAGTAATTAACCTTCGCAAGTATTTGAAATATGCCAAGAAACGAGCCGCGAGCGTGCTGACCATATTAATCTTGCCGGACGCACAGGCATACCAAGGCGGACCTTGTGTCCGGCGCAACCGCGCGATTTCGCGGCCGCTGGATATATATCGCGCACGCGCGCGTCGCAGAGAGTGTCCCCTAGGAGCGGCGGTAGTGCCTTCTCGCTCTCTCTTGCCATTAGAGGCCATAATTTAGTAAATTCACGTGAAAATTTACTTAATAATTCACGCGTGCGTTTGAATTAGTGCGGGCCTGCGTGAGCGTATGTATGCAATTTATTATGGGTAGCGATATCGAGAATGAGAAGAGTGGGGTGCTGGACTTGTGGTCAGTAACTTAGTTTATGGTAAGCGTGTGGGTTAGAAATGTATTATATAAAAAGAAAATTTTTACTAAACTTGGATACTTTTGCTACGGTGTAACATTTACCTTTATCGACCACATCACCGCCCATGATGCATCTTATTCAGAGGGAGCAGCCGGGACATCAGACGATTTATATCGATAGAGGTCAGCCGATTAAGTAACTGAGCTCGCGCGCGCCCTGGATTTCGAATCTGTGGAGATTTAAGGCGTGCATGCTTGCGTGAGACAGATAGGAGAAGAAGCGAATGGCGTAAGAGAGTCGAAGGAGTGTAAAAAGACAAACGAAAAAGAGAGAAAGAGAGAAAAGGACGGGGCGCGAGACTCTAAAAACTTTTCCACCGCCGAGGAATCGCCGAAGTCTGCTGGAATTATCGGTGAGAAATTTTATCGGGCTTTAAGCCTGATCCGGATACAGTCGGCAAGCAAGGGGATTCCGTAGAAAATCGTAGGGACCGAGAAGCTGGCTAGAGAAAGAGAGCGAGGAAAAGAAGGAGGAAATGTTGAGGTCGAGGAAAGCTAAGAAAGAGAGAAAAAGTTGTTGCACTAAAAAGATTTGACTCCATATTTTTTTCATGAAGTGGATTAAAACCAGTTTGTTATTCAGAAAAATAGTTTAAATTGGCTCTTTGGGAATATTAATCCAATAAATTAATAGAAGTATTAAAAAAAGTAAGTGAAAAATTCACTCAGTGGAAATAAACAGATATGATCAGACGCAGATTTTAAAACCTTTAGTATTTCTTTACTCTTTACTGAAATAAAAATAGATCTTGGTATGCAAGAATTAAAAAACTAATGTTTTAAAATTTTGAAAATTTGAAAAGAATTTCACTAAAATATATCTTCTATAGATAACTTCAATCCAATCTAATTACAAAATTACTAATTAATCTCCGTTATTAAACTACCAACCCAACGGCAAAAAGCTCACCCTCAAACGTCCTTCCGCGATCGACAAAACAGTGGCGTCCAACCCTCCCTCTCTCTCTCCCCCACGCAAAAATCACGACTTTTAATTTAGTGTCAGGGATTATCGCCGGCAAGGGTTCCGGGAGAAAGGAAGAAAGCAAGCCAACAGCGAGCTCAGCCCCCCTGTGCGCGCCACGGCATACCTGTATTACCGTCACGCGAGCAATTACGGTTCGCGCGCCGGCGAGCTTGCGAGAGATCAAGGAAGCGCAGCCGGAAAGGGTTGCGAGCCTCTCTCCTCACACTCTTCTGAGCTCTGGCACGAAGACTCGCGCGAAGAGCCAGCCAGACAGGCGGGCAGACGAGCGAGCTAATAAAAGCCCACAATTACCTCCGGTTTGGACCATTTGTCTTGACGGGCGGCGGCGTCGTCTCATGCCTGATATAATTCACCCCGGCAACAACACATTGTAGCCTAATGAGGCGTAAAACATTCCAAGATATCAGAATGCCTGCCGCCGAGGGTTTCTTGCGCTTTCGCCTCCGGCAGACGCGGGACGAGTAGCTAGCTAGCTAGCCCTGCAGGATATAATACACGCGGCTGAAATTGCCTCGCGCGATGGTGGATTATTTTTCCTCGCCGCTGAGATGTGTCGGTGGGGTTCGCGAAGTATTTACGTTTCGTTGCGCTGTGCTCGTCATGACGACTATGATCATTTGCGACGTGTGCTAAATGTTATTACTGGTGCAAGTGTATAGAAGGAAAAAGCTAATGAGAATTATACGTTTTTCTTTGTTCGGATTACCGATTGGATAACGGTTGAATGATGTTGTTGGTTATAGAAAACCTATATCTAAATCACAAGCAACAATCAAGACCTCACCTGTCGTCGCAGGCCTGCATTATTGAGCAAAGCTTTATAATTTATTTATTGGCAATTGTACTCGTTGAAAACTTTAATCTAAAATCAACAAGTAAAGTGGAGAAAAAAAACTTTATATCGGCCTCATATCGTTATAGTTATATTTAATGAAGTACAAAGACATAATTCATTTAATACCATTGATCGCTGCTATATAACGCGGTTTTTTTTCTTCTGTTCGCAATACAGACTATCTATAGCAAATAAACATACAACCATTTACAACAAATATCGTTTCCCCTCTTCCCAAGTTAACGTATTCCACAATTAAATTACCGTAATACTCATCACATATACATAGATCACTCTTTTTAAAATCTCACTGCAAGTACTTACCCAGAAACTCACCTCTGCAAGCTCCCTCGTCGATAAACCTCATTCTGCTCCTCCTCCTCTACGGAAAATAAAGAAATAACCCAATAACGCGACACAGCTCGTACGTTTGCTCTCTACAGTGTCGCGCGAAAAAAGAGAGAGAGAGAGAGACTGCCGCGCTCCCCCGCTTTGTTGATCTATTCAACGTAAGCGATAACTTGGGCAAACAGGCGGGGGCGAGGGAGTCACGTCGCCTAGCTCCCGCAGGAACGTCGTCCTTTCCGCCTGTCGTCGCCGCCGCGGCGTCGGCAGTGATTTGCGGCGATAAACCGTCGTATCGACAGGCGTCGCACGTGTATCGCCTGCCTAAGAATGCGAGCGCGTAGGGAGAGAGAGAGGCGAGGAAAAGGAAAGGTTATGATATATTTGTAATCGCGTCGCGCGAACGGCGCACGTGCCCTTCCGTTACAACTGCGCCGCTCGTGACAAATTGCCTCCGCCTTCAATAGTCCTTTTCTTTTTTCACTTTGCTTTATGGGCAGCGCCCCCCAAAAAAAAGGAAAGAAGAAGGTGCGCGCGAAGAAGCGATCGATTTGCCCGTACGAGAGCGCGTGGTGCATTTCAAGTGTTAACAGTCAATTTGCGCGTGTGCGTGTGTATATATGTAGGTACGTGCGAGCTTTTGTCGTCCCCCTTTTGTACGCGCGTGGAGAATGGGTGCGGCGCGGTTGTGATATTATGAATGGATATGAGGGAATGGATTCCACGCGGCAATGATCGAGTGCCGATGTGCGTATTTTGAATGTAAACGAAAGTGATAGGTGGTGGTGTATAAGCGGCGAGTGGATTTGCGCGGTAAGCGGCGATTTGCGCGCTCACGGACCGTTTAAAAGTCGCGCTGGGGTGGGTGCAGGCTGTTTTCGCTGAAATATGAGGCTGAAATACGATCGCTTTTGAATGTGCGATAAGGTATCTTTATGTACTCCGCGGAAAAAAATTGAATAGGGGTTCGCGGATGATACCCGCAGTGATTTATTAATCGTGGTGTTTGGAAAAGAAAAATCTATATGTTTTGATTCTTTATTGAGTGGTTGTCTAAATTGTATTATATTTATGGATTATTTGTGACTATAGCCAAGCAATTCTCGTATAGGTCAAGTTACTCTCATAGCTAAATATTCTAATAATAATTGTTAATAAAATGACAATTAATTATTATGATTAGGTAACATCATATTTCATTTAACGATTCATAATATGTTGTTCTATTATCATCTTCGTGTACACATTTCAAATAAAATTTAATAATCATAGCATAGGTAGTTACACTGAATACTTACACACCTTTCTCTTATCGACGCACCAGTCCACCTATCAAACGATTTAAGATAATCGTTTGACGCGCGAACTCAACCCGCCCGCGACTTAAATCTCAATCGGCGATCTTTACGCCCGGCAATTGCCCCCCGCGTATATATACATGTACACGTGCACGCCGTGCGCGCATATAACGGCATATTATTACCAGCCGGCCGCACTAGAGAACGGTTTATTTCTCGCTCATTTCGGAATTTACGAGGTCCTGCCCCGCGGACTACCCTACGTATATTATACATACGCGTGCGTGGATGTAGGAATGCGAGTGTTGTATGACTGTGCAATGAAGATGGGTCGGTTTAACGTGGTGCTTTATAGTTCTGTGTAAATCAGATGTTAGATCTGTTTTGCAAATGATGCGGTGTCTGATAAGAGAAGGTGCGTTATACAAAAGGATGAATAATGTAAGGGGAGGAATTTTTTATTCATATGCATATGAGAAAATTTATTATTATATTATTGTACGTAATCATAGGATAGGTTTAATTTGATTATTCAATTATTCAGGCTGGTATAAGCATTTTTGTCGCAAATACTTGTATTACCGAAAATTAGCCGGAATAAAATTACGCTCTCTTGGAATCGTGCCGACTCTTTATGCGCATTTCTATTTTTGCTAAACATAAAGCCACTAAATACTGCGAAAACAATATACATACGTTTAATAATCCTCATATACCATTACTCGCCATCAGAGACAATAGCTCGCTATATACTGTCCCTCAGCCGAACTTCCTATTCTCACCTCGTCCCTCCTGTTTATCCACACACATACATACACACACGCGAGCACATTTGCTTTTTTTCCATCACGGCGACGATTTCCGAGTCTCTCTATCGCGATAAAAATTTCATGCGCCAGCGCGTAAGTGCTCCTAGCGCGGGCCGCTTAGCTTCCTCTCCTGTACGATGTAGGCTTAGGTGCCACAATGAGTAAAATTCCGTATGCACAGACGCGGCTCGTAAGAAGGCACGTGCGCGCCCGGGCGGCTGTTACTTGTCACTATGATACTATCGATCCGCTTAGCGTCCGTCCGCGCTATCCTTTCAGACCCTGCCGTACCGCCGTCGTCGCTACTGCTTTGTCTTGCGCGTGTGTGGGTGGGTGGGTGCGAGTCTGTATGCGCGCGTCTTTCGCGACGAGGGAAGAGAGAGACGGCGCGTATAGAACCCCTTCGCGAATATTTCTGCGATTAGCATTCGTTAAAAGTTGGGATTCGGCAGCGTCTTTTGGCACGCGCATGTATATAGCGCGAGGGGGGAGAATGTTAAAGTTCGTGTTGTCGTATGGTAATTTCGTAAATGATTTTTCCTGCGTGGCTGCATGTTTAAGAATTTATAAATTTTTACGGGATGGACAATTTGTGGTATATTTTAAAATGTGTCGATGGTACACCTTTGTCGAGGTTATGAGGTGGGATTTAGTTCTCAGTAGTGGATAATATTCTAAATTGATATAATTTGAGCTATGAATCTTTAAAGAAAGATAATTGCGTGAATATTAAATATAAGAATCAATAAAATAGAGACTAATAACGGTATAAGTGTTAAATAAAAATTCATCAAAATATAGATAAATTTTTTAATATAGGTTTTAAAAAATGGACTCGTTAATAATTCTTAATATCGTATAGCACGTTAATATTTAATAATAATTATTCAAAAGCCCTAAATTTATGTACGACAGATTTCAACACGTGTATATTAAACCACGATACATCCCCCCTTTCGAAGTATTTCACAAATTTAAAGTCCTTGTACAAAAATATGCTCTCCTAAGTGTCAATTTACCAACCCGTTAATCCAACGACTGTACTAAAGTCGTACCCTCGCCCATTCCCAAGAAAAATCTGCCCACTTCCTCTCATCCTCACTCATCCTCATCCTCGTCTCACCGCCACTACCAGCACCACCGACGTCCGTAAATTTCCTCTCTCTCTTTCCTCTCTATGTTTCGCGCGTGCAGCGCAACAGCAAGAGCAGCAGCAGCAGCAGTAGCAGCAGTACCGCGCGTCGTCCTGGTCGTTTTCTTCGCATGAGCTCTCTATAAATCAGTGGGTAATTCGTTATGCGCGGCACGCAGATGGTTTTGTTATATGAAAATATGTGCCGCCGCGCGGGGACGCCCGTAAGATGGTAAAACACATCCCTCGCCTTGTACACCCTCGGGAAAGCAAGAGAGAGAGAGAGAGAGAAGCTCGGGCGTCATGCTGCCGCGCTTGCGCGCGCTCTCTTTAATTACGTGCCGACCAGCGCGCGTGACGTATTGCCGTAGCTCGAGCCATTTTCGCGCATCGAACGCGCGCCGCGCGAGCTTTGACGTGAGTCGAGAAAGAGGAGAGGAGAGAGAGAGAGAAAGCGGGCGTGTGTACACGAGCACGCGAAACTTTTCTAGTTAGTGAAAAAGCAGAGGCGGCCGCGAGCGGTGCGCCGTGTCCGACGCGCGATCATTTTCCGCTTTAACGATAATGATTTTTGTGCTCGACTTTGCCTTCTTTTTGCGTCGTTCAGAGCTGACAGCCGAGGCTCTTTTTCGTTCCCTAGGATTTCAATTTATAATTTTAACAACGGCTCTAGAAGGTTTCGAGCAGAGCTTGTGTATGTGTGCACGAGCTGGTATGTATATATAGGGCGTTTTAATTTGAGGTTGTAAATTGATGGCAAAGGGGAAAGATGCTTGCTCGCGCAAGCTTCGGTTATCAGAAATCGATGTTTTTAATTAATTTAGAAGTTGTTTGAGAGGAAGTTTGCTGTAAAACGCTGATTTCGTAAAATTCATTGTCGGACGGAAATTGCTTTGTGGCTAGACAAACAAGTTTTTGAACCGTTTATAATTTTGTGAAAGCAACGTAGTGATGCTTACCTGGAAAACAATTAAGAATTCCACGTCAAAGTGAATATACTGACATCAAAAACAAGATTTCTGTTTAAATATTTGGTTTGTTGTTACGTTAAAATAATGTTTCCTCTTCAATAAAAATGTTAAAATTTCAAAGAACAGTTTATTATTATTTTCCGAAAATACCTATACACGTAAAAGGAAATAAATCTCCTTTCCCCGATAAAAAGCTCACACCTCGGGCACTCGAAAAAATCTCAAGTATTTATCGGGGCGATCGAATCTCCGTCGAATGGATTTCGTGACGGGCACTTAAATATGTGTTCGCTACATAAGAAGCTCCTCTCCAGGGTTCCGCTTCTAGCTCCCATCGCATCGTTCTCTCTTTCTTTCTCTCTCTTTCTCCCAACGAAGAACCGGTCAGCGCTAAATATTTGATGGCGCCACGATTGGTTTAAGAGAGCCTTTGTAAATGGAATCCTCGTATCTAGGGGCCGCCGAAAAAAAGCGAGAGTGAGCGAGAGAGAGAAATCGCCAAGGTGCTTTTTCAGCCAAGAAGGACGAGAGAGAGAGAGAGAGAGAGAGAGAGAGAGAGAGAGAGAGAGAAAACGAGAAAAGAAGAAAGCACAGCCGGACGAACGAGATAGTTAGTGGGCGCGCGGAGCGAGGGGGAGGGGGACGTCGTATTCCCCTGAGCGAAGCGACGAGTTGTGATGGCCAATTGGCCGACAGTGTCCCGATGCTCTTATCTCTCTCTCTTGGTTTTTTTCGGCTCGCTCGTCCCCTTTAGAAACTGCGCTGTATATACGTGGGTGGGTATGGTTTAAAAAAATCGAGCGGCGATTCGAAAGACATCCAGTCGGTAAATAAAGCCAATCGCCGCGTCGTTAGTGCCGACGGCCGGCAAATCACCCTTTACGAGGGATCGAATGCGTCTCCGTCCATCGTTATTTTTATCTCTCGTCCTGCGGGCCATTTCGTCTTGTATTTTTTTTTCCTTTTCTCGAAGAAAGTCCGGGGTCGGCAAGTTAAGGGTACGAAAAAATTATGTCGGATAATGATTTTTTTTTAATGAACGTTCATTTCCGAGCAGCGCGGATATTGGGGTTACCGCCGTCGTTAACCGCACGATGTGGTGAGGTAGTGTCTTTTATGTATAATTTTTTCATAGTGCGATGAAAGTAACGCTTTTATACAAATGGTCTACTTTTATAAACTATGAAATTCATTTATCAACTAAAATTACGTTATCATTTATCAAACTGTATTGATGAAAAACTTGAGTGACTATGATTTTATAAAATTGGTTCATAACTTTTCTTGGAAGTCAGCCTCAGTAATATAGGTAAAATCGTTTTGTTGAAAAATATTACCAAAAAATTGAGTTTTCCAAATTGAAATATACGTATAGCTCCGATACTAGAAGAGTATGTACTTATTCATAATCCAATAAAAAACAACCTATAACCTACCCAAGAACCCAACAACATTAACATTTACTAAACACTTTCATCAATCCCTAAGCAGTTACAGCCACTATCCCTACCCAAATTTCTGCCCCCATCGCAACCTCTCCACAACCTACTTAGCAAAACACACGCGTAGTTGCTCACTAATCGGACTCCAAGAGCGAACGTACGCGTTTTTTCCTATCTCCCTTACTCGCGAAACACACGAGCATCAGCGCCGGCGTCGCTACGAGAGCATAACTTACGCTGCGCACATGCCAAGTGGGGTGCATTAGCCCGACTTGCCATTATCCACGCTTGGGAGACTCTTAAATTATCCGAGGCTCGCGCGCCGGACGCCCCCTCCGCGCGACGGCGAGAAAAAGACGTACGAGCGCTCCAGCGCCTTAGTTAGCGCGCCGCGCGCTGCCGCACCCCCGTTTTTAGCTCTACACGCGCCGCTGCGGGCTTTTTGCGCGAGTGTTTCGGCGGAACAGCCGCGAGCGAGCGAAGTTCGTTGTGGTATAAAAAAGAGGAGGATGGAGGAGGGTAGAGAGAGGGTGTACGCGGGTTTATAGTTGTGTATGAATAATTGAGTAATTGTTGGGATTAGGGGTGGGAAATGGGGTAATAGTTGGACTGGGTGTTTAGATTCAGGTTTGGGATTTGATTTTTTGACTGACTAGATATCTTGTTGAGAGATATAGGCTAATTATTGACATGTATCGACGTCCCGTACGAAGAAAAGCACAACTCAGTTTGAGCTGTGCTAATCTCCATAGGGAAACGCGAGCAGTGCTTTTCTTCGTACGGGGAGTCGATAATGGAAATAAGGCAGGAGAAATAAATAATGACACTGTCATCTTTATTAAACAATTTTATTCCAAAGTTCTCTGACGTGTTTTCTTAATTATCGCGCATTTCATTTGTTGTTTTTCTATTCTTTTTTTTCTTACATAATATTAAAATCATCCACACAATATACAGTTTAAATAATTTGTGATAATCATTCCGCAAGAGAAATAAGTAATTATTTAAAACGTATTACTAATAATATTTACTGTTGTCTTTTATCACTTGAAAATCGTTATGACGAAGTAAAATACAATGATCTACGTGTATAAAGACCGATTTTATAGTTACCAGTATACTTATAAATAAAAATTCTTACTTCACCTGTACACAGAATACAAAGGGTTGTGTAAATCCCTCGAGATACTCTGTAAACTTGTTTGCACAACTAATTTATACAATTAGCGCGAGTTAGGTTTCAGAAAAGTTTTTCGCCATTATATTTAAATTACCACGGAGCATCGATTAGCCAACGACTAGTTTCGCCGAGTATCGAACATATATGCTCTAAAGTCCCGGCGCGGCGGTGGCGGGTAAAGTCGTAGACGTGTCGCGCGAGCGCATAGATGAAGGTCAAGAAACTCGGCGCGCGCTCTATAGGCTGTAGCGCCTTTTTTTCTATGTTGCAAGTATAGAACGACCAATGTAAAAATAATTCCACCGTACACCTACTTTACGAAAGAGCGACAATTTGCCGTCACGGGGGGAGAAGAAAATTGATTAACTATTTGACGAATTATTTTATTATTTATGCCGCATTATTGACAATGCCGTGTCATTATTGAACATAGCCGCAGAGATATGCTGCTGGGTAGAGACAAGCTCTCTCGTTAATATTTTAAGGGCAGTTTAAATCTTTCCTCACTTCTGGAATCACAGTCGATTATTTTTAGAAAAAGAAATACCTGGAAGAATGAATAATAAATTAATATTCAATTGAGTGTATAATTTAGATGTCATCGATACGAAGAAATCACAATGGAGTGAGATGTTTCAAACTGCTCTTATATGCCGACGTCCCCAACGAAAACTAACACATTTCAAACGGTTCCAACGAAAACTAGCACATTTCCATATTGCGTCGAAAACTAACACATTTCATTTTTCTGCG
>UXGD01007528.1:0-10790 GCA_900474315.1 Torymus auratus | reverse complement strand
AAAATAATTACTATATAAAACGATATAAAGCTCTTCCGAAAAATATACTTTGGCAGTGCTGAAAACCTCAATCAAAGGTACTCTTTTATAACCGGACGCTGAGATAACTCTTTTTCCGACCGGGCGCCGAGAAGACTCCTTTTCCAACCGGGCGCCGAGATGACTCCTTCTCCAACCGGGCGCTGAGATGACCCCTTTTCCAGCCGGGCGTTGAGATGACCCCATCTGATGCGGAAGCGACGACATAATCCTTAAACCAAAACCCTATATACGAGAGCGCGTTAGATGCGCATACATGGCAAAATAATTATTTAAATAATTCCTAACCCCAAGTAGGCGGGGGATGCGAGGTCCACCCGTATAAGGA
Source organism: Torymus auratus (assembly GCA_900474315.1). Taxonomy (NCBI): domain Eukaryota; kingdom Metazoa; phylum Arthropoda; class Insecta; order Hymenoptera; family Torymidae; genus Torymus; species Torymus auratus. The sequence goes on along the minus strand of UXGD01007528.1, from coordinate 10,423 downwards.
AGCGTGTCAGACGTTTATACATGGCAAAATAATTATTTAAATAATTCCTAAGCCCAAGTAGGCGTGGGATGCGGTTTCCAAGCGTATACGGAAGCGTGTCAGACGTTTATACATGGCAAAATAATTATTTAAATAATTCCTAACCTTTAGTAGGCGAGGGATGCGAGTTCCAAGCGTATACGGGAGCGCGTCAGACGTTTATACATGGCAGAATAATTATTTGAATCATTCGTAGGCGGGGGTTGACAGTTCTACGCGTATACGGGAGCGCGTCAGACGTTTATACATGGCAAATTATTATTTAAATAATTCTTAACCACAAGTAGGCGGGGGATGCGAGTTCCACGTGTACACGGTAGCGCGTCAAACTTTTATTCATGGCATAATAATTATTTAAATAATTCCTAACCCCAAGTAAGCGGGAGATGCGAGTGTCACGCGTATACGGGAGCGCGTCAGACGTTTATACATGGCAAAATAATCATTTCAATAATGCCTAACCTCAAGTAGGCGGGGGATGCTTGTTGCACGCGTATAAGGACGCGCTACAGACGTTTATAAATGGCAAATTATTATTTAAATAATTCTTCACCAGTGAAAAGCGAAAGGTGCAAATTCCACGCGAATACGGAAGTATCCTTCGTCGACTTGGGGTTAAGAATTTTTTTAAATAATTCTTTTACCATGTATACACGTCTGGCATGCTCCCGTATGTACACGCTGAACTTGCATCCCCTGCCTACTTGGGTTAAGAAATTGTTTTTTAAATAATAATTTGCCATCTATAAACGTCTGATGCGCTCCCTATACGGGTGGAACTCACATCCCCCGCCTACTTTGGGTTAGGAATTATTTAAATAATTATCTTGTTATGTATACACGTCTGACGCGCTGAACTTGTATCCTCCGCCTACTTGGGGTTAGGAGTTATTAAAATAATAATTTGCCATGTATAAACGTCTGACGCGCTCTCGTATACGCGTAAAACTTGCATCCCTTGCCTACTTGGGGTTAGGAATCATTTAAATAATAATCTGCAATGTATAAACGTCTGACGCGCTTCCGTATACGCTTGGAACTTGCATCCCCCGCCTACTTGGGGTGAGTATAATTACTTTTCCATGTCTACAAATCTGATGCGCTCCCGTATGGGCGTGGAACTCGCACCTTCCGCCTACAATTTTCTATTAAATGTCTAATTAATTGATTGAGTTCCCCTTTATCATGAAAATCTTATTTTTATTTTTTTTTTTTTAATAATTTTCCCCTATTCCTGTTAAATAAAAAAAAAGACAGTATGTTCCCTGTATAAGCGTTAGGGTATGATTTTATCTTTTGTTAATAATTAACTTAAAACTTAATAATTAAAGTTATCCAACCCTGGAATCCATGCCTACTAAAAAAGTAGCCTGACAAAATTGTCCCCCCCCCCCTCCTCCCCCAAACGAAAGCTCTGGATCCGCGCCTGGTGATGACTTCACCGTCGAGATACTCGTCGCCTCCGAACCACTATCTGAAAACAATCCCGAGTACATCATTTTCCAGATCGTCACCACCCATACAAAAATTCTGTTCGCTGCCATTTACCGCCGTCCACCCGCCGATCATCCACTTGAATTTCTCTCACGTCTCTCCACCTACCTGACCACTACAGTTCCGTCATCATCACTAGTCATTTTAAAATTAATATGGCCACTACCACCGCTCCTAACTTCTTAAAACTCCAAGCCTTTATTGACCGTCACTTCATATCTTACCCCATCTTAGCCCGCTCACCATCAACTCTGAAACCCTTAGTTACAAACTACCATAAATCCCCCGCACCATTTGTTGCCGGGCATGATTTCATAGAACTCACCTTTCCCTGCAGAAACCTCCCCCTCTCATTAAGTCTATCCCCTTCCGAAACCTAAAAAAACTTGATCACGAATTAGTCTGCCATGAACTCTCCTGTCTCCTAACCAACGTCACTCCTCCCAATTACTCTCATCGCCCACTCAACTTCATCACCTGTTCCGCATCCGCTGGTGTGGTTATCGGCCCGTGCTCCACAGATGACTCTGAGGCTGAGCGCCAACTCACAGAAGCCCTCATTGCGTTCGACACTTGTACTCCGCTGCGCTCGATTGTTCTTTCCTCTCGCCATAATCCTTGGGTGAGTGCTGAGCTACGGGTACTCATGCGCACCCGTAATCGTGCCTACAGAATTGCTCGTACCTCAGGCTCAGTGGTCGATCTACAGCATTTTCGCACTACTCGTGCAATCGCATTTAACGCTCTTGACATAGCTAAAAACAACTATATTTCCTCGCGCCTTGAAGAGGCTATTAGCCCTGAAACCAAGTGGAGGGAGCTCTGGCGTCTCCGTATCTCTGGCTCCACCATCCCATCGCTTTTCCGTTACTTTGACGCGGAAACTCTCAATCTCCACTTTTCTGCAACAGTAAATCAGCACCCACCCATGACAGAACTTGACTACGACTCGATAGCTGAACAATCGTCTCATCCCATTCTAGAACATCAGTTCTGTCTTAGCCCTGTCACTAACTCAGAAGTTCTCCAGCCGATCAATCGCTCTGCCTCGAAAGCCTCGGACCTTGATGGCATCTCTGCCAGCATGCTCAAGTTGGCCATGCCGACTGCTCTCGCAAATTTCACTGCCCTCATAAACTCATCAATCATCAATGCAACAGTTCCATCTGAATGGAAAAAAGCCCTCATTCGCCCGCTAGCAAAGTCAAAAACCCTAAGACTTCCATCAGACACCAGGCCCATCGCCCTTCTCTCGGAATGCTACAAGGTACTTGAGCGCTTGGTCCAAGACCAACTTTCTGGGTACCTCGAGACTCACGCTCTCCTCTCACCGCGTCAGGCCGGTTTTTGCCGTGGCCACAGTACCCAGCTCGCTTAGCTCTTCTCGAGGATGTGAGGCAAGCAATCGAGGATAGAATGATCACCATACTCATCCTCTTTGCTTTTCTAAGGCATTTGATTCCATCCCACATTCACGCCTGCTTACGAAATTGAGAGCTCTCAGTATGTCTGACCATGGGCTACGGTGGTTCTTTGACTACCTCACTAATCGCTTTCAGGCTGTCATAGATGGGGGTGGCTCCATCGCTGAATGGCTTCGTGCGTCGTCGGGCGTTCCCCAAGGCAGCGTCTCCGGACCTCTATTATTTGCCATATATATCAATGACTTGCCTGCGGTGCTGTCGCTCACCCGTCTCATGATTTACGCTGACGACACGCAAGTCTACTCGCACTCTTTCCCGACTAACATAATTCAAGCCATCGCTCGCGCCTCTGTCGATGCTCAGGCAGTCGCAGATTGGGCTAGGGTACACGGACTGCTCTTGAACCCCCTAAAGATTAAGGTTATGATTCTCGGCAGTAAGCTTTATACCACCAAGCTTGACCTCACCACTCTCCCAAGAGTTACGATTGATGGCCATGCATTGTCGTACGTCTCTGAAGCCCACAACCTCGGCATCATCATAACACCAACACTTGACTGGAAAAAGCACGCAAGCGAAGTCACCCGCAGAGTATACAGCGCCCTTTACATCCTGCGCTTCCATCGCCGTTCCCTTTTGAGATCGTTGAGGAAGTGTATTGTGGAGAGCCTTGTCTTCCCTCGCTTCGACTATGCGTGTGGGGTTTACCACTACCTGTAAAAAACGCGCTTCGACAAGATTCAAGTTGACTTAAAAGCCTGTGTGCGCTTTCTAGTTGGCCGTCTCCCCTTCTTAGCGCAAGTGACCCCCCACTTACTAGGCTTGCACTGGCTCTCCGCTCACCGAAGAAGGGAATACTACATAGGCACCCTGGCTGCAAACGACTCTGCTGCTTACCTTGCCGAGCGCTTCCGCCGGCGACAGCACGTCGATCTCACCGTACGCCGCTCTGTGAGATGCCCACCGCAGGCCTTCGTTCTGCCCAGTTCGCCCACGGAGGCGCACAAGCGCTTCTTTACCCTCGAAGCCATGTCCCTTGTAAACTTTGTTCACGTTAGCGATTTCGCGCCCAGGGCCTTACACGCCTTTAAGCAGCATTTATTTGAAATACTTTTCGCAAGAGATATGGCTGACTGGAAGATGCGCGTGCGCGACGAACGGGTTCTGCACTGCCTGCTTAACATATCGCGCACCCGGTTGTAGAGACTTCACTTCTCCTCCACCCCCCCCCTCACCCGCATTCCTCACCCTCACCCTCCTTCCCTTTCACGCACTCGTTCATCCTCATTTTAATTTTCATAGCCATTGTACTCTCCTACTGTGATGCGCTTGCTCCCCTGAAATTCTAGTCTTAAGTTCGCTTTAATCTTGAGTTTAGTTTTGTTACATTTTCTTTTTCACGCATATACCGCTGTTAATTTATCACTCATTGTTTATTTTCACATATTGTTTATTTTTAATTTTTATATTATTATTATTGTATTACTACACTGTATATCATACTTTGAGCGCTAGACGAGGACAAACCCCAAGGTGTTAATAAATCGATACAATCAATCAATCAATCTTTGTCTCCCCATTGTTGTCTCTGCCTCTAGTCTCTGTCTCTAGTCACTGCCTCTAGTCTCTGTCTCTTGTCTCTGCCTCTAGTCTCTGTCTCTAGTCTCTGCCTCTAGTCTCTTTCTCTAGTCTCAGCCTCTAGTCTCTCTCTCTCTCTAGTCTCTGCCTCTTGTCTCGGCCTCTAGTCTGTCCCTAGTCTCCGTATCTACGCCTCAGTCTCTGCGCCACTGTCACTGTCTGCGTAGAGTCTATGCGTATCTCTACGTCTCTGTCTCTACCCCATACACTCTGTCTCTCCATTTCTGTCTCTGTCTCTACGTTATCCTCTCTTTTTCTCCATTTTTGTCTCTACGCCATCCACTCTGTCGCTCCATTTTTATCTCTGTCTATACGCAATCCTCTCCGTCTCTCCATTTTTGTCTCTGTCTCTATGACTGTCTCTAGTGTCTGTGTCTAGTCTCTGCCTCTTGTCTCTGCCTCTTGTCTCGGTCTCCAGTCTCGGTCTCTAGTCATTCTCTCTAGTCTCTGTATCTACGTCACTGTCTCTATGTGTGTCTCTTCGTCTCTGTCTCCAGACTCTGTCTCCAGCCTCTGTCTCCAGTCTCTGTCTCTGCCTCTAGTCTCTGTCCCTAGTCTCGGTCTCCAGTCTCTGCCTCTAGCCTCTGTCTCCAGTCTCTGTCTCTATTCTCTGTCCCTAGTCTCTGTCTCTAGTATCTTTCTCTAATCTCTGTATCTAGTCTCTGTCTTTATTCTCTGTCTCTAGTCTCTGCCTCTAGTCTCTGCCTCTAGTCTCTACCTCTATTCTCTGTCTCTAGTCTCTGTCTCCAGTCTCTGTCTCTAGTCTCTATTCTCTGTCTCTAGTCTCTGTCTCCAGTCTCTGTCTCCAGTCTCTGTCTCCAGTGTCTGTCTCCAGTTTCTGTCTCCAGTCTCTGTCTCCAGTCTCTAGTCTCTGTCTCTAGTCTGTTTCTAGTCTGTCTCTAGTTTGTCTCCAGTCTCTGTCTCACACATTCACACATGAATATTCAAAAACACACAGACACAGAACGTACCCTCATATGCACCGACACATACTCAAAGATACTTAAACACACAAACGTAGCCACATTCATATAGACATATTTCACGTTTTCACGCATTTACACTTACATCTATAAGAGCGCCATCACCTCTGATGTTGGGGGTGGAAATAAAGGTATTTCCTCTCCTAATGTAAGAGACGATGGCGCTCTTATAAATGTTCCTTTAATGTACATTGATTATGTGACAACTTTTACAAATGTATTAATAACTTTCTTATTTTTTTGGATGAACCATAAAGAAAAGAGACATAATATCGATATTTTGAATATCCTTTTACCTCTCATTTCTACCTCTAAGAAAGGAGTTATTGATATTCTAAAAAAATTTTTCCTTAATCTGTATTAGCTTAGTTTGGAATAAAAAAAAATTGTCTTGATATCTATTTTAAGCGGAGATATTAGATATCCGATACAAAAATGCTATTAGACTTATAGTGGGCGCTGGGAGTCTTCCACAAAAACAGGTATAAATACATTTTTCTTTTATTCTGAAGGGACGCTGAAGAGGGGCTGTGAGAACGCGTGGGGGAGAGAAAGGGATATTAGGGTGGCCAAGTAATAAGAATTTTGAAACATCTATATAATAAAGGGTGATATATAATTATGTATACATACATATTTATTCGGGAACCCAATTTGTAAATATTCTAATCAACATTTAAATACTTTTATTCATTGAGGGGAATCGATAATTTTCATAGTGTTTGTTATAGTTCACGGTAGAAAAAATAATCTTCGTTTATAATTTTTCAATTAACAGATTGTAGAAGATTTGGTTCTGTGGCTAATGATGTGGCTTCTGGGACTAATAATGTGGCTTCGCCAGTCACCCCAACAAGACCAACTGCTCAAAGAGCCAGGAAGTCATTTCCTCAAAAACGCCCCCATTCACCTGAGCGCAGAGAAGATTCTCCTATACGTACACCTATACCTTCGCCCGAGCACATTGAAAATTCTGCTCCATTAAGTAATAACTCGGAAAACGGAGAAGATGACGAAGGTCTACTCGCTGTACAGCAGGAATCAATTCACGAAGACAGTGATGAAGATGATGGTAATTAACTGATTTATTTACGATACATTTCTAGTGAAAAATATATTAATAAATCAATATGGTCGTAGAGAGCGATAAGACGCAGTGTAAATATTTGTACATATATAAACCAAAATTATATAAAATATATAAAAGACAGCAGTATGATATGACTTCGGAAATCGAAGAAGAACATGCCAAATATGATGAGCTTGATGAAGAAAAGGTACACATGATAAAATTCTTAAGTAGTTAAATTAAGAATGACCATTATTTTTATGAGGTATTTTGTAACTGTTTTTATATTTTCAAGATATATCTTGGCCTGGGATGCAAAGTAGGCGAAAGGTCCTGGTGTATGTCAAAAGCGAAGAAGAACACTAGTTTCCTGAGGGACTTGGGAGGATATATTTGGAGAAAGAAATTGTCCCATTGTTGTTTGGATGTAGGAAAAATAAATAAAACACTTCCTGGTGATAATGCCATAAAACTGTGTTCGCCAAGAAAATTAAACTTGTACCTCAGTATGTATTAAATATTAATTATTCACACACACACAGACACACACACATATAAATGTAAAAACTGTTCCAATTACAACTTTTATATACACTTATTTACCTTTATATACATTTTCCATTTCCATTGGGGTAGGTTAGAGGTTATATAGTTTTCAAATCAAGGATAACATACGGGTTTTGGGTTAAAGGTCGTGAGGTTAAAGTAACGTATAACTAAAAACCCTATACATTTAAACTACATAACCTCATAACCCCAATATGCATAACCCCAAACCACATGACCCTTAGACCATATAACTTTAAAACAAGTTCAGTAGACCTTGTAACCACTTAATCTCAAACGCATAACCTTCAACACAAATCTATATAACCTTTGACTTCTAAACCAATGACCGCATGACCCGAAACCTCACAACCTTCAAACTACGTAATTTCAAATCCTACAAACTCAAACTTTATAATCTCATAACCACAAGATCCATAATCCCATACTCCCATATTGCATAATGTTTTTACCATAACTTATATTACTTTGAACACTTTAACATCCAACTCCATAATACCATAACCCCATAGCCCCAAACTAAAAAACCGCTGCCAATATATTGGCACGTAGCTTCCTCCAACTGAATTTATCGCTCCTATATATATAGTATATAGTTCGAATATAAAATATGTTTATTCATTCTACATGCTTTTTCAATCATTTACAACTTCATTAGTATATTTACAAAAATTACACATTATTTCTTAATCTTGAAATCCTTTATTAGCTGCCACTGATAATACGTCAGCACAAAAAGAACTATGTTAAGATATTAATAATACAAAATAACCTACCTACTTACCTGGAGCGCAACGCACACACATGCACTGGACCATCTATAATAACCCCTTCCCTACATTCCTATTACCTCCAAATCATTGTACTTCAATATTCTGTATAATAGATAATTTTCTTGATGAAATTTAACAAATATATTGCCTATATACGACACACAAAATTGTCGATAAATTTTATGTTTTGATTTATAAAAGAGAGAACGCGATTAATATTGAAGTGCAGCCAAAAATATTGTTAAACGTATTTTTCGGCCTCTAATTGGCCAGCGTATGTAGCTAATTTCATGTATCGGTGAAGTGCGCTGTAAATTAACCCCAATAAAAAACAAAATCAAGTAAAATACATGCACACGTAACACCCGTCATTCCCATTTTCTAGTATACATAAAGCCGTTCCCGAAAAATTACGCTTCGAAAAGCGGGCTAAATCAGTTTTAACCTCAAATATCTCTGAAATCAATAAACAAATTTTTTAACCCTATGAATATATCTAATAAATAATATATAAACTCTATATCTCCACCAAATTTTAAAGAAATTAAAACAATTCTTCTCTAGTTATCATACGACAGACAAAATGACTAAAAATACGAAAATTTTGAATATCAAATATCCCGAAAAGTAATTGTACGATCTTAGTGAAAATTCACATACATAATATCTATATCACACCAAAAGTTGTCTATAAATCTAGAGCTGATTCATCGGCCGTACTCGAGAAATTACGATTTGAAAAAAGGTTAAAAATATTTTAACCTCAAATATCTCTGAAATTTATGGACCAATCATTTTGTCCAAAGAACTCGACCGAAAACTATTCAAAATCCACCTCTACGAGAAATTTTAAAGCGAATAAGTCAATTTTTACACCCGCAATGGTTGGACTTACCAAACTCATTTTTTGTAGTTTTCAATGTTTACGTTTATATTAATAACAAAAGAACCGTAATAGCTAGAAAAATAATTTTTTTAGAAAATATAGATATTCAAATTTTCTTTCGAATGCCACCCATCCGATTCAGATACATACAGCCGTTCTTGAGATATTACGATTTGAAAAAAGGTTAAAAAAATTTTAACCTCCAATGTCTCAAAAATTTACGGACCGATCATGTAGCCCAAAGAACTCAGCCGAGAGCTATCCACAATCTACCTCTAGGAGAAATTTCAAAGCTATTAAGTCAATTTTACTCCCGTAATCGTTCGACATACAAAACTCATTTTTTTCACTTTTTAATTTTTTTCTCAAAAAACAACCAACAGATTTGATTAAAATTTTCATAGATTATAGCAATCTATATTCTGTATTATCGTGATTTTTCTCCAAAAAATTGATCGTTTAGTTTAGGAGTTATTAGCTTTAAAAAAAAACACGTTTTTGGTAATAACCAAAGAACCGCGATAGCTAGAGAAATTATTATTTTTTTAAAGTATAGGTTTCTTTATGCTTTTCCGAATGCTACTACCCACCTAACTCAAAAATCCGAGTCCGATCATTAAAAAAAAAAGCATTTAAAGATCGAGTTTGATTGGTCTGTAAAAAATAGGTTAAAAAATTCGCTACTTCTACTACATTTGAATTTCTGAAATTAAATTTTTATTCTTAAACTACCTATTTAACACTTGAAAATAAAATAAAATTAAATAAAAAGATTTATTTGTTCATGTTTTAAAAACTTATCTGTTATCCTATCACTTAAATTAACCTCAAAAACAAAATAGTATGCGGGCAGCACGTTTGGATTTTGCTATTGTAGTATATGCTCCAAGGAGGGCACACCCACCCAAACACACGTACATACATTTCTACATATTCACGCTAGGGGATCGTCACTACACTGTTTGCTTTTGTTTAGGTTGGGGAATTATAATAAATTTTGTTGTTTTCCAGTTTTATATGATGATTACCTCAACGACAATAAGAGGTACAAGAATATGCCACGAAGTGATAAAGACTTTATGTTACGAGATGCTACGGAGACCTTGAGCGCATTAATAAGAGATGAGCGTAGTGCGTTTATAAAAAAGAATTTGAGGAGAGCTTGCTAGCTCGTTATGATTATTATATTATTTATTATTATTATGTTATGTTAAATTTTCAATAAAATTCAATAAAACTAAAAAAAATATTTTGTGTTATCAAATTATTTTCAAATACCATCCTAAGTCTAGCTTAAGGCCAGGTTCTCCTGAACAATTTTCAAAAAATCGATTTTTTTTTTTTTCATAAATTGCTAGGAAATACTCTTCGAAATAACATAGATTTAGTCCCGAAGGTCGGCACGACCGAGAAGCAGGTAGAAAAGAGGGGAGAGCAGTGCGCACCAAGCGGTAAATCTGGCCAAATAAAAACTTTAAACGGCTTTTTCTCGAAACCACGTTTTTTCAACTGGGTGTCACTCGTATTTCAAAACTATTGCACTTATCAAC
>UXGD01007526.1:0-10793 GCA_900474315.1 Torymus auratus | reverse complement strand
TTAGGGTCTAATATTGCAGCTTTCTTCATATTTCTATATCCAAAAATATATCCCGAAGTTTCAGCCGAATCCGTGATTCGGATTCCTAACACTCTCCTAGTCAGTTTTATCAATCTTTAGATTAGAAAAAGCTTGCAGAATAAATACTATACACAATCAAAACGCAGTCAGAAAACAAGTTTTTATTAAGTTTCAAATATATTTACTCATGTTAGTGTTGATAAATCTTATTTAAGAAAACTTATCAATAATATAATTGAAGGAGATTCTTCGTCATTTTATATAAAGTTTTGTAGAAATAAACGATAAATCTGAGCTTCTTTTATTGAATAATAAAATTAATACCAAGTGTGTTTTGTATAATTATATGATTTGAAGCATATGCAAAGATTAAATTTATTTGCTATACTAATTCTTTGATTATTTCTAATAATTTAAATAAATTCCTTTCCAACATATTTCACCGTTGGTAATACAGATAATTCTGTTATCGATGGATAGTACAGCAGCAACGATAGTTTGATAGCGCGAAAATCTTAGCGATTTAAAAAATAAGACATAATGTAACTCAACAAATAATTGATTTTTTAGAAAATTCATTCATTTTAGTATTAATCTTCATCGCAATGTTGATGATGGTATTTCGAAAATTTAAAAAAACATTTACATGCGTTTTAATAAAGCGGAGTTTTCTGTTATAGTGTAGAGAGAATTTATAGGAAAAATGTCTTGATTAAATGTTCGAAAGTTATTAAAAAAATAATTTTTTGAAATTTTGAAACTATACTACTTTTTATATAGGGTATAGGAAAAAATGCATACAAAAAGTTTTTTAATAATTCAAGTAGCAATTTCAGCGTGTGTGAACAGTTTTAATTTAAATTTATGAAAATATACACTTTTAAAAAGTCGCTGGAATGCAAGTACTTAATATAATCCCTTCGCTGCTACAAGGATCGTACTTAAAACTTTTAAGTAGCTATCTGAAAAATTACTTTCTTAATTAATCAGTAAGAAATACTGCTACTCTGTTTACATTTGAAATATTATTCAGAACACTCTCTCTCTCTCTCTCTCTCTCTCTCTCTCTCTCTAGCAATAAGAATTCAGTTCATTATCCAACTCTTTAAAAGTAAATGAATTATGTTTATTACGGCTCTTTAATAAATTATATAATAAAAAATATTTAAAAATACATTTAAAGCGTGCGTCGTGGCAATGTTTAAACGAACCCGTAATACATCATTGCACCAAAAATATAGTCTTTTTTTTAAACAAAAATATTTATTGCCAATAAATACACGCACCACAGAGCGCTATAAATCAACGTTGCGTAAAACCGCGAGTTCAAAAGTGAAGTATATGTAAATTATATATAATACACACATAGAATCAACAATATCAATCAACTCCTCTGCTCTTAAATTTCTTCAAACGATAAATAACTCGATTATCCGAAGAATTCCCAACAGTATGACACGACATTTTTCAACATTCTAAGTATAAAGCTCACCCCCTCCCCCTTCCCTCAAAGCTCCACCCCCTTAATCCTCGCCAACCGCATACCCACACCGTATAAATCGTCGTCTACAAGTTTTCGCGGGCGCTTCTCGCCGATCCTCGCGGCGCAGCTCTTCTCTCCCAATTCAAAGCCCCGGCGAAAAAAAAAGTCGCTGGTAATGGTCCCCCAGACGCTACTGCTGCTTCGGCGCTACACAGGATTATCGCGCCTGCGCGCACGCGGCGCTTTATAAAGCCACTTTCTCGCTTTGTCAATCGGCGAAAGTGTGTCGCGCGCGCATAGCTATTCAGCGGCGAAAACTTTTAAAAGTTCCCTCGCGCGCGCGCGCGCGGATTACCGTTACGTCTCCGCAGCTCTGTATAGTTTATATATAGATATACATATATATACACGCGTTTTCGCGCGAGAAGTTGACTGCGCGAGTTTCCTTCCCCTCCCGCACGCCTCGGCTTCTCTATATACACCTTCTCTGCATTAATTTCCAAGTTCCGCCTTCGCGCTCGCTCGCGCGCGCGCGACTCGTTTAATTTACATTTAATTAATTCAATCACTTAGAATTGAATTTCGAAGCCATTCGAGAGATCGTCTCCCTGCAGTTCTCGCTTTCTCAGCCTTTGTCTGTCTCTCTCACTCCCGCACTGTCTGTTTCTCTTTTTGTCTTCTTTTTTTTTCGTAAAGTTTTTAGGTTTTTGGAAGGGGCTTCGAGCTTCTCGTTGCGCTTCAAGTTGTGCGCGCGAGCGCGAGGGAGAAACCCTTTACTTTATTGAATTTCGCTTTGCACCTCGCGGCTGCGCTGGCGCTCTCGCGCGGTAATAAATCAGCCGGTTATATATAACATTTACTTCGCAAATAGACGGGAAAGGCTTTATCGCGCGATGCGCCACCGCCGACGCCACGAGGGTAAACGCGATTAAGCGCCACGGATGCGGTATTAATTTTAGATTAGGAATTGCGTTGTGTTTGCTCGGGTTTTAATACATCCAAGGTGATAATTCGTATTTGAGGATGAATCATAGAATTGAAAATCATTTCTATTCTTTTAAAATGCTATAATGCTGCAAAGTGAAAATATGAAATGCGTGCTCTCTAAATATGAATATGGCTTACTGGTCGAATAAATGAAAAAAAAAATCTACTAATACTTTGTAAATATTTAGTTATTGAATAGAAATTTCATTGCTTAATAATCACTATAAAGTAAGTCGATTGTTGCACGAATTCGCACTAGTGATCGACTTTTCACTTATTCATTTTTAGAGGGTGTATTATTTTGAGGATGTGTAATTTTCATTTGTAGTTTTGGTTCCTTTTTATATATGTACTTTTATTTCACAATTATAACTTGTGAAAAATTCGCTACTAATACATTACAATTTTTCATACATTGTTATTTAGCTGAGCAATTAAGCAATCATTGATGAAAAATGAATTTCATTATTGAACAATATTAAGAAAAGGGATGACCTGTTGATCTTATGTGGTGTGCCGCTATCTGAGTGTGAGAGAGATATATATTTGATATTATATTTAATAATTGTTAGTACAGAAATGTTGCATTACCTTTTTTCATTCAATTTATATATTGCCTTGTCAGAGACTAGCAAGATGAGTTCAGTCTTAAGATAATTTTTTTCACCTTATTAGGGGCTTCCGGATCACGAATTCGAATCATACTTTTTTTCAAGTTTTGAACAGTTTTTACTTAATTTTGGAAAGTCTCAAATATTATTTCACAAAGAGAAAACAAAACTAGACAATGTGAGATTTTATTTGCTTTGTTTAAAATTAAAAGATTTTGATTCCTTCCCAATTTATGATAGTTTAAAACACGTATTCTCTAGTGTTATATAAAAAAATATTTGAGACTTTCCAAAATTAAATGGTTATCGTTTGAAAAAGAGGCCGTTTTCAAGATATTTTTTAGCGGTTAGGTTTAATATTGCCGCTTTTTTTTATATTTCTACATTAAAAAAAATGTCTCAAAGTTTCGGCAGAATCCGTGATCCGGAGGCCTGTCCCTCTCTTCGTTAGGGATGGTTACATTTTCTTTTAAGTTACTTACTAGGAGAGGCTCATTAAACCCTAACGCTAACAAGAAATTAATGTTCTGGTCACTTTTAGATTTATTTTGAAAAAAGTTGAAAAAAAAACTTTTTTTAAAACAGAAACTATTTAACTTAAAAATTTCTTAAATATCATTTCAAGCGGAGAAAATGGAACTAGAGAAAACGAGCTTCAAATCTTGATTTCTTCAAAAGTTATGAACGTTTGAAGTTGAGCATCGAAAATGCACTGTTTAATTCACAAAATTCACTGTTCGACTGCCTGCATATTTTGAAGCACTTTGCATGCTCAATTTCAAACGTTCATAACTTTGGAAGAAATTGAGATTTTTCAATCCTTAAAAAAGAAAATTGAAGCTCGTTTTCTCTAGTTTCATTTTCTCTACTTGAAATAATATTCAAGACTTTCTAAAGTTGAATTGATGTATGTATATATACATACATGATACATGTAAGTAAGCCAGACCGTGGGGATATAGGAGCGCCGGAGCACGTCACCGATCACCCGGCTAGTCCTTATCACACGAACATTTCGTTGGAGGTGATAATCTTTCCCCTTCTTCAATTATAATTTTTCTCTTTCCCTCTATAATTTCTTCAATAATTGGACGTTATTACATCCCCGTTATTATGATATTTCGACAAATTATTATTTAAAAAATGTTAAGTTAGTTTCAAGACAAGACAAAATTCATGACACCACAATCTTGATATTGTATTGAAAACTGTATATAAATATTGTATCGATTATTATCTTGAATATTGAGACAAGATAATACAATATCAAGATTAATCTTACTATATCGTGCAGCCCTAGTTTCAATTGCTGTTTTATTTTTTTTTCAATTACTCAATATATTCTGCAGCAAAATAAAGTATTATTTTGCCATATCAACTGCCGTGTTTCAGAATACAATAGCTTAATAAATCAATTTATATTATATTCTATGCCTAATTTTTACGCAATCGTGAATTAGTTGGTATCAATACATCTTATTATTTAGACGACGCACAGAATTACTATTTGTCTAAAATTTTAAATCTTCAAAGATCTTATCCGAAATTGCGTTCTTTTTTCGTTCCAATCTTTGGAAAAATATACTGCAAAACATCATCCCGCAGAAAACCTCAAAGATCGAACATTTCATTTTTCAAAATTCCTCGAGCCATAAACCAAACCTTCCCTCATGACTCGAGCCATGAATCAGCTGTCAGTCCCTTCCTCTTGCACCATCGATATTCCCCCGTCTAAAAAAAAAACTATATCGCTCGCTCCTCGCACGCGCGTCTCTGCATAAGCAAACCTCATCGGCATATTTCTCTCTCCCTCTCTCTGTCTCTCATACACGCATATATACTCCGAAATCTTCTCGGTCCTATACCGACAGCCATAAAACGAGCCGATAAGGAGCCGAGCGTTTTTCCGCGCCATTGTCCGCGGCGGCCCCTCCGTAAATTCGCGCGCCGCGCGGCCCCTTATATAACGCACTGCGCTCGAGGACACCGTTACTTTAAATCCTATATAGCTCTCTCTCTCTCTCGCTCTCCGTATATATATCTAGAGAGAGACAGGGGACTCGACACCTGCAGAAATTTCGGCTCCCGTCGATGGCGCTATAAAGCGTCGCGCGGCGCGAGGATTCTGCTGCGCCGGACTCTGCCGCATGCAGTCGATACATTCCCCTTTACTGGCCGAAGTCGGCTTCGGCTGTAATACGTTTCGCTATATAGATGTGTGTATGTGCAGGTGGCCGGATATGGGGGAGTATATTTATTTACGGTACGTGAGATCTACGCGAGAGTAAAGCGTTAACGACCGTGAAACGAGCGGGGAAAAACGGAGAGAGGCTTCGCCATATTTATTATTTTAGTTCGTAATGGCTGGCTGCAAGGCGGGCCGAGAATATCAATGCTACGGGGACCAATTGTTTATCATATAGGCAAATAAACCCATTTCTGGAAGTATGAATTATAACGAGAATAAATACTGATACAATGTATATGTAGTACGTATAGTTTTGACGCGTAAAATGTATCACGTGTATAGTTTTGTTGGAAATTAAAATGGTATCTTATGGACAGAAATGGTTGTGATCTGTGTATTATAATAATATAACAGTATTTTCGATAAATGAATGTTAATAAGAAAAATTGAAGTTTCGAAAAAATCGAATAGGGAAGCTATAAAAACTTTAGCGTTAAAATAAAAATTTTCTTATATAGGTAATAAGTAAGAACTATTTTCTCTCAAAATTCGCGATTGTGATTTGAATAAAATCGTTATTTTTTACTTATCTTATCAACTTTCATAGTTACATCTTACATCTTTTCATTCACTTTTTCGAATGGAATTATTTTTAGTTGGGAAAAAAGTTAATGGCACAACACAAATTTGATTGTTCAATAAGTTTGCCAAAATATAAAGATACGAAAAATTAATCGAGGAACGGAAGGAGAAGTTTAAAAAAATAGGAGTTTGATAATAAAATAAGTAGAATAGTCAAGATTCTACCCCAAATTCCGTAGTAAAAATTGAAAAATAGCTTCCTAAATATTTCTCTCTATATACAAGATCGCATAGATTTTTAATACTCAAAATTGTGAATTCCTTCCATAAATTAAAAAACTTCTATATAGATTGAACTAATATTACTTTTCCAGAGAAATAATCTCAGAAATATCCATATAAGCATTACGCTAATAAACCATTACAATGTTTAAATTGCTTTTCGGCATTCCAACAAACTAAACTCATGCCCCCGGTGAGAAACTTTCAAAACTCCACGAAAACATTTCCCCGTAAGCAGCTTATATATATGTTCCGTCGGTCCGCCCACATTATGGCCGCATAAATGCACAATAATAATTTTCGAAACTATTTTCCGCTCTTCCCCGAAAGAAAAATCAACAAATTTGCGTACACGCATACACATATTTGCAAGCTCTGTGGCTGTGTGAAGGTACGATCACACACATACACACGTACCTACCGCACGGCGCATAATACGTCCGCGCGCGTTTTCCGACTCATTAACTTTTCCTTGATTGCGAGCGCACGGCGAGTATAAATACTGATAAACCGGGGGCTGTTTAGCCGCGTGTTTCGGACGCCGCGGGGTCGAGTGCAGAGGGGGTAGGAGAGAGGAAACGGGCGAATTTTAAACGACGCCGTTGCGCGCTCGCAGCATTTGCATTACACTCGGAGAGCTGCATTTCGATTTGCAGAGAGGGAGAGAGGGGGGAGTTGGGAAAAGGGGGAGGGAGATCGAATGAGTGCATCGGCATTATGCAAATCTTAATTCGTTCCGGTGGAAAGCTCATTAAATTAGCCAAGGGGAGGCTGCTTTTTGCAGAAGAAGATGGGGGAGGTACGGAAAAACTCGGATGACTCGACGGCGCTATACAGCGCACGATTAGAGTCGCACTGGAGTAGGTGGATGCTGAAGTACTATTGTTAAGATGCAGGCAATTAATTAATTTGTGCGGCATTAGATCGTGATGAAGTTACTGAGAATCAAACGATTCTTTATGTGTTGAGATAAATCGGGTGGATATATATAGTTACTGTTTGCTGAAAGAAAGAGAGAGAGAAGAAGAGTAAACAGAAATAAACTAAGTTTCTTTTGATGTTTATGTATACATATACGTGTAAATATCGCCAGTTGAAGTAAATATAACTTAAATACGGGTTAAATTTTATATTAAATCATTCCCTATATAATTCAATGGTGATGGGCAAACAATTTAATTGATAATGAAATGTATTCAAAATATATCTCGATTGAGAAAAGATTATTTATGATTTATATAAATTTTATTCATTATTGTACACGTTATACAAATATTATCTGGATAATCTTATTATTCAGATTATTAAATATCAAGTAAAGATAAATTCAATGTTTAATTTATGTTAAGAGATATTTTAATAAGTGAATGTTTCAAGTATTATTTACGAAAAATTAAAAATGTTCGCGGCGTTTGAGCATAAATTATATAACAGAAATTAACAAAAAAATTAAAATTTATTATCAAACGATCAAAACATACATCAAAAAGTTCCCTTTCCGTAACCTTGCAGTATAAACACGTCGCTTTTCTCACTAAAATCAGTCTCTTTTGACTTTAAATTTGTTAACAAACAACTCTCGATATATACCCGCCCATATAACAGCTATATAGTTGACCAAAATTCTGTTTTTCGAATGTACATTAAACTTGATCCCACAGGCATATCCCAGCGCGTACGGACACTCCATTAACGAAGTTTTCGGGACAAAATCCGAATGTTCAACGCATACTCGCCAACAAGTCGAACGACCAATCGTAAACCATCGGCGCGCAGCCAATATACCGTCTTTTTACAACGATCATAACCGAAAATTCACAACGAACAGCCGTGTGGGCGCACGCGCGACATTTTCCCCCAGCCCGTACTGCATGCGCGCACTCATAAACAGGCCGGGCGCAAATTGTGAAGCTGCGCGGCAGGAATACGCGTAATATCGGAATCAAGCTCGCTAGAGGGAGTGAGAGTTTTGCGGCGAACATACAGATTAAACGCGCGCGCACACGACGACGAGTTATATACGCACGCGCGGCAGCGCCAATTGCTCGACTCCCTTCCCCTATACGCTATTAATGTAATTGGCGAGCGCAGTGCTGCACCTGAGGCTCACCCTGCGAAAGCCGATTCAGGAAAATCTTGCACAGCAGCAGCAGCAGCACGCGGCTCATGTATGTACACGCGGAGATCGATGGATATATATACGTTTCACTCACCGCGCCCGTAATGCAATTTGATTCGTTTATCGGGATTGATGTGTTTCGCTATTAAATCGCGGCTTCAGCTGGAATGAGGATGTAGGTGACTGAGTGGGACGCGTTGGAACGGCGATTTTTGAGTTTTGTATAATATATATGGAATTGTACATACGTGAGTGGTGGTTGTCGACTAAGCTGGTACAATATAATGCATTTTCAAGTTAATAAAATAATAATAAATTATTTTTTGAAATTATGCGCCGAGCGAGTAATGTATAATAAGCATATTTTATCTTATACAAGGCAAGAGTTGACCGCGACAATGAGCTGTTTTACATATAAAGAAATTATTTCCGTAAATATAATTTTATATATTTTTCGGAGCAGTACACGCTTTAAAAAGGCATATCAAAGGCTGCATCTCTCTCTCCGTCTGCGGGTATTACACTTAAAAGCATTAATTTTTCATCATTGTAATCAAATATTACGATCGCGCGCACTCGCGCACAAAGCCAGAAAAATACAACACGATAAACAGGCCACGAGATATACAAATGACGGGGAGCGTCCGACTATACACGCGTGGAACCGTACGCGAAAACGAGAACGCGAAAGAACTCGCGCCCGAGCGCGCTTATATATACATTTTCTCTGCGATTACGCGCGATAACGTGGAATTCCGGATGCCCGAGCGCTCGAGTTATGCGCCAGCCCCGATGATAAATAATAATTTCGGCGTGTGCCCAGCAGCCTCGCAGCCACCGACTTTTTGGCTTTGAAAAACGCTCGCTCGCTCGCACACACGCGGCTACCCCGCCTACCGCGCGCACATTTGCATACACGCGGGCGCGGAATGCATTTTTATCGCGTGCGAGCCATCCTGGCGCTTTTTTGCGCGCCGATGCCGTGAAAAATTTGACGGAAATTTTTAGACGCGCCGCGCAAGCTCTCGGGCCACCGCTTGTGACCGCGCGCTGTGCGGTAAAATTAAAAGTCCGGAGATTTCGACGGGATTGCGCAGAGAGAGAGAGAGAGAGGGGGGTTGTTAATCCTTTTATTTGCGCGAAATGCGCCTGCAATATGCCAATATGCGCGCGTCAATTTTTCGTGATAAAATTATTTTTTCGTTTCGGAGGATATTTAATGCAGTGACGCGCTTTTTTTTTAATAAAAATGAATTTCCCGTGTAAAATAGATTAAAAAAGTGTGTATATACATTTTACTGACGTTTTGGCGAATCAACACGCGGGCTATACAAAATTGAAATTGTAAAAACAATGGTTAATTAAAAGCTTGATGTTTTTCCTCGAAATATAATAAAATATTTGTATTGAATATCAAACCACAGTAGTCGACTATAGACGCAATTTTATTTCTCCGTATATTTAAATACAATATCATATGTTTAGATTATTATTGCCGAGGCAATATACACAGTCGTCAAGTATACCAGCGTTTGCATCATATATAGTTATTCCCGCGTGTCGTATATATAATTTTGTTATTCTGCCCGTGGACAGCAGAAATCAAGTGCGCATTCAATATCCGAATAATCAAGTACGCGCGAGAGCGCCTTCACCATCGCTGATTAATTCCCATAAATATATAGATAGCGCCTAATCTCTCGGTGATCTATTCGTCCTATTTCACCTATATATACCCTCGCTCCGCGCGCAGATTAATCGCGATAAAAAATAGCGCTCGCAAATCATCCGCTAAATTTATGCTCTCTATCCTCACACATACACACACACACGTATGGCCGAGGGGAGGATAGAAGGAAACCTTCAAAAGGCGAAACAGCCGCGTGAGCGGCCATTATTCAGAGCGACACCCACTTTCTTATCTTCCCCTCCTTGCTGATGCTTTCGCGCTCTCTTTCGCGGTCGCGCACAGTAGCACATACGTTCGAGGGAGAGACAGAGAGAAGATTTCCTCGTCCTTGGCGCGCGTGTGTCCCGGCGACGCGCGGGGATTTTTCCTTCTCGTCCCGGCGCGTGAAAGCATTCGCGTGTATTTCGAGAGCCTATCTTTCCCGTATAATTCGATGAAATTTGAATTTATCGGCGCTCTCTCGGATTTCGCGAGAAACCAGGCGCCAGAAGAGAGAGACAGAAAGGCGGAGTGATATTATTGTTTATCGAACGATTACTTCGAGGATGAAGTTGAGGATGGGAAGGAATTGAGCTATTCTGAAGAAACAGAATTATTGTATTGGAACGTGTATAACCACTGTATTGCAATCGTGAAACGTTACGTGGCGCGTTTATGGGGCGCATTATTTCAACGACAGACAATCGTCGGAATAACGAGCAGTGGTATCAGTCAATATAAGCAAATAACGAGAATGATTAACGGGGTGGCATAGTCCTACCATTACCGACCGAGTAATTGTCACAGTTTCAAGCTTATTAAAAATAAAATACGTAAAATAACAAAAAATC
>UXGD01007525.1:0-10795 GCA_900474315.1 Torymus auratus | reverse complement strand
TATATATATATATATATATATACGTTCCGTCATTCCCTAACGTTATGTATCAAGAAAAATTAGCTAGTTATATATAACTCCATGTTAATAAATGTTTAAATAAATTTAAAAAAACAAAGACAAAATTTAATAATTCGCGAAGTCACACATATACATAATATCGTGAGAACCCTAAAATATATACTTTGTGACTGTTTAAATTTCATCTTTGTTTTGGCCTACAGTTTGGCTTGGAATTAGGTAGACAATAAGTTAGTCTTTGTGTGTCAACTCTCACAGTACTCTTAGAATTCTAGAAACGATCAATAATCACTTTTTTTTCAATTTAAAATACCTACTGACATCAGTGTGGCGCACAAGTCTCAGTCGGTATTCGCCTTTTAAGTAAAGAATAACACTAGCGCCAAAAGCAATATCAACATTCCATATGGTGTTGAAAATTTGAAACTTGGATCGGGTGATGTAGAATACATTGATAAAATGATAAGCTATAATATGTAAGATTAAATAGCAGTTTTTCATAGTATTTAAGACACTTCTTTCGAAAAAATGATTTGTATAATTTTATTCTAATGACTGTAAAAGTATCTAAACAATAAATATGTTGTATAAATGTTTTAAATGCCATGAAAAATAATAGAAATATAATTCTTCCCTATCCTTACAATGTATATTTTATTACCCTATCTTCGTTTCCAACTTTTTCCACCTTACGGAAATTTAATCCTGTTTTTGGCGCTGTACTGTTACATACTCTTCAACCAAGATTACAAGGCATACGGGCATATCCCCTCAATAAAAAGGCTCAGATAAAGTCGTGGGGGCGCTGCAATCAACTCCGGACTTTATAGATGGCTTTTTTGTACGGTCTATATTAGCGAGTCTTCGCGAGAGTAGCGAGCGATAGAGCGCGAGAGAAGGTGTGTAAGTTGCGAGTAGGTGTGCGTCAAAAATTTTGCGCTACGACGGACGGAGGGACGACGACGGACTGCAGCCAAGGAGCAGCAGCCAGCCCCGTAGCCTGAGCGGAGCGCAGCAGGAAGCAGAGAGCGACAGTGGCGATGGACTTTAACGTGAAGAAGCTGGTGAAGGACGCTGGCGCGGCCCTCAGTAGAGTCGTCCAGGTAAAACCGCTTCGATTCTCACCGCGTATACACACATACTCGCGCACTGTGTGTGGGTGCACTGTCACTCGAGATCTCTCCTTCACCTCTCACTCTCTTGACACTTTTGTACGTCTTCTCCGCAGCCGAGGATACTCCGAGGAGAGAAACTTTTCTCTTCCTCCTCTTGTGCGATTGTTTATGAGAGGCCCGCGCGCCCGCGGGGTGAATCATCGATCCGGGGGGGATGGATGTGGCTTGTAATGCGATTAATAATAATGTGGGTCGTGTTTTCTTGGGATTTAGCTCACGGAGGAGACGCTGGGCACGTCGGAGAAGACGGAGCTTGATGCCCACTTCGAGCACCTGGCTGAGCGGGCCAATGCCACAAAGAACTGGACAGAGAAGATACTCAGGAATATGGAGGCTATGCTGACACCAAACCCTGGTGAGATTATTAGTGTATTCTACTTGTGTTGCAGAGTTTAGATTTTGTTGATAGTATCTTGGTAGAATGAGAATAGTAGTGATAATGTCTAGTGAACAAGAAACAGATGAATAATTTCACAACCTAGCGTTCTAATGTGGTTTGAAAAAGGTATCGAACCATTTTATTAATGTTTACAATGTTCCATCTTTCAGGAAATAGAATTGAAGATTTTTTCTATGAAAAAATTGACAAAAAGAAGCCCAGTAGACTCACAAACTTGGAATATGTTGGCAGTGATATGATAGAAGCTGGCAACGACTTTGGCCCTGGAATTGCTTATGGTAGAACTAATATTTTTATTCTTAATTTCTTTAGTGTGGGACTTGATTATTTATATAATTTTTCATGCTCTTAGGAAGTGCATTAATTAAAGTTGGTAATGCTCAACAAAAATTAGGACAAATTGAAAGAGATTTCATTGGAACTGCAGCCAATTGTTATATACAACCACTCAGGAAGTTTTTGGATGGTGAAATGAAAACTATCAGCAAAGAAATGGCTATTTTAGAAAGCAAAAGGTGTCTAGGATTCATTATTGAGAATATCAAAATATTGAAAATAGTTAAATCAATTATAGATATTAATGATTATATCTTTCTTACAGACTGGATCTGGATGCATGTAAGAGGCGTGTGAGAAAGGCCAGAAGTATGTTAGGACAACAGAGTGTAAGTATTGTTTTTGAAAAACTATTTACTATTTTTCAATTCTAAAATCTTCTGTGTGTATTGGTTCTAAACTATTCATATATTGCTGCATTAAATAGGAAAGCGGCATTTCTCCTGAAGTATTGCTTGATCAGGTACTATAGAAACTGATCTGTTTATCAAAAACATTATATTATAGTTATTTGTTTTATAAACTGTTGAGCATGGATCTTTTGATTTGTTTAAATGTTATATCACAAAAATATAGAGTAATTAATTTTCTTTTTACATTCATTTGTTGTTTGTATAGAACACATTTTAGTTTATTTACTTTATTATAGTTTCATTATTTTTATAATTTATTATTAGTTAGTTAAAAATACAGTATACTGACAAATAATGAAAAGCTGATATTTAAATCAGTATTTAAATTAATTACTTATAATTATTTTAAATTTGAAAAAATGAATGATTTGATGCAAAAGAAGTATTTTTGTATTTTCAAAGTTTATGTACAATTTGTGAGATTATCAATAAAAAATTTTGCTATCAATCCATCAGCACAGTTTCCACTGTTATGGAATGTGTACATTTTCTTTGTCAGAACAGATTCTATTTGTGGCATCTCACATACTTGTCAATATGAGTGTAATACTTATTCAATTGCATAAGACTCAACCATGCTTGCTTATAATAATCACTTAGTATGCATGAAACATACTTCAGAAAGCAAATACAATAATGTCAATGCAATGGTGTAGGTTAATATAAACATATCTGTAGTTCATATACAATTGATGTAATTATTTCAATTACCTTTTGCTATTTTTTCTTACATAATACTGCAATAAAAAAATCTAAACAAAATAATTATCTATTTTGAAGATAATAATAATAAAATAAATAATAACAATAGAATAATAATAAAAGTAAATAATCTTTAAAGATTTTTAAAATAACATTCTCTTAAAATTGAGAACTAATATTATTTTCTATTTATAATTCATATGTTGGTAAGAAATAGTCAGTGTACTGTTATATTATGATAGCATTTCTGTAGTAATTATATCTTTCATTTTCATTTCTCATAATCAATTTAGAATAAAAATAATAAAGAACTTTGCTTTACTCTACTTAGGCAGAGAGGGAGCTAAGGGTAGCACAATCTGAATTTGACCGTCAGGCAGAAATTACCAAATTACTCCTTGAAGGAGTTTCTAGTTCACAGGCTGGTCATCTTCGCTGTCTACATGAATTCATAGAAGCTCAAGCTCGTCATTATGCACAGTGTCACGCAACAATGCAAGAATTACAACGAGAGCTTGCTGGGTAATTATTCTTTTCATACTAATTCATTATCAGTACTAACTTCAAATTCATAAAATTGTCCTGCACCACTTTGTTTTTTTACTTGCGATATTTTTTAATACAGCTTTCCTACTCTCGAGTGATCCGAGTGAGTAATGTATTATTGTTGACTGTAAGTGGCGTACTGCACGCCTTTGGGTATTTAGATGATGCTTGAATCATTACTCATTCGTGAGAATCCTTAGGCTTGCATTGATGATTGTATTACTAATTAACAAGTAATAACATCTTGTGTTTTCAACTTACATTTAAGGCTTAGTTGGTTTCCTGGTCATTAATAGCATGGTTAAAATAAAAACATATTAATAGAAAACTAAAAAATTAGATTTCAGAACTAACTTTAAAATTATTTATAAATGTAGGTAATTACAATTCTTGAATGCAAAAAATTTAATATGCATGTTATACATGTGTAACATTTTCAAAAATTAAATTATCTTAGTTTTAATCACCCATTTATATTATTTTAATTTATTTTGAGGAATACAAAAACCAAAGTTTTTTTTTATTTATTTTGAAATACACATTTTTGGTACATATTTGCATTAAAAATATTTTATTTGTATTATTCAAAATTTTTAATTGAACAAAAAATACCAACAAATGCCAACAGTACCTGCAACTATTAGACATGAAGAAAACAATACTTGAACTGAATTTCAAAAATAATATTTTACACTTTGAATGTTTTATCTACGCTGTATAATTATTATTAATATAGTTTCAATTCAGAAAAGTTTTCTCACAAATTTTGCATGATAGCGCAATTTTGAACGATACCGACAAAGTGTTTACACAAGTTTTTTTTTCGTAAACGGCCAATGCTACCAAAACAACAGCTTTACTAACGCCCACGATAACTTTACTGCTATAATCATTTAAATTTTTGCAACTTAGTTAAAACTAAACGAAAGAATTTCTCTTACAATTACTCTATCTTTGCTGGCATGCTTGGGGTTGCAGGGCGCGTCAGCCAAGTCCTCTGCTGCGAGTCAACAGCGAGGATGTGATCGAGCTAACCCCCTCGCCCACACTATCCCAAAATTCGCCCACAAATCAGCCTCTCGCAGGATCTGCCTATGTCACTGCTACATTCGACACGGACGTTTCTAAAATCTAGTCTATCTCTTTCACTTAATAAAAAAAAAAAAAAAAAGTTCTG
Organism: Torymus auratus; assembly: GCA_900474315.1. NCBI lineage: Eukaryota > Metazoa > Arthropoda > Insecta > Hymenoptera > Torymidae > Torymus > Torymus auratus. The sequence goes on along the minus strand of UXGD01007525.1, from coordinate 6,025 downwards.
TCGCAACTCTACTACTATCACTACTTATATACACGCGGCCCTTTTATTCTTCGTTATTTGTGTTCTTCCACCTAGCATGCAAATATAAAACATCATTTTTGAGAAAATATTAAGCATTAAGTCGTAAACGATAATATAATGGTAAATCGACTTTTTTTATTTTAAATTTAAATTCAACGCACTTTTGAAAATATCTTTTAGTTATAGAACGTTTTTTACACATGATTTTATTGAATCTCGATATTTTATGTTTAAGTATATTTCTGTTTTATGAAGAATTAATAACGATTATGTTAATACGTTAATATTATATTTATAGTTATAAAAAAATTAAAATAATGCAACAACAAAATCATTGTTGAAAAATAGACACATATATACTTGATTGTTACAGTTGTTGATCATAATTATAAAAATGTTTTTCAACTTGCTTCGGCTCAAATCTCTTGATATTACATATCGAATTTGTTATTTGCAATAAATATATGTGTGGTGGAGTGCTACTAGTCAATTTACGAAATAGAAATACTCATGTTCCTATTGTCCTGGAACCCTTGTAATTATAGATTTATGACACCAAATATTTAGAAATAAAACGTCCTTGAATAATTGTAAATTATTATAAGAATTGCTGGAATAAATTATTTCCAATTAATCGATTTTTTTAAATTTCTTCATAATACACCCCTAACATATACTTTTACGCTATTTTTTACTCACATGGGTGATTTTTCTTCGATAATAAAAGCACCATATTATTAAAATATATGTACTAACAATACCTTAACATTCACGTCATCTAATCACATGGAATGCATGTTATACATTGAAATTGTCGTAATAAATTAATAACGCAACTCTGTGAAATATGTGTTTCTAACTTAAATGTCTATCATTTTTGTTATTATGTAAATTGTTACCCTTGTTGTATGTTGCTTTTAGTAAGTGCCGTCCGTTCTTAATTTTTTATGTATATGTTCTGTGTAGTTTAAAAATTTAATTCATTTACATTGAACTTACTGTTTATATGCGTTGAATTTGTACGTGATTATTAATTAGCCTTTGAAAAGCAAACTATGGTAAATTTTAATAATTAGTTTACCTTTATCATTCGAGATTCCCGCATTACGTCAAATTAATTTTCTTTTTTATACGCGATAGATCGAAATTTTGATTGTACTTTTCATTTCGACGATAATTGCAACGGCGTTAATTAAAAATTATAAAGCTGACAAGTAATTTTTTATTAGAAGTCATAGGTAATCTTTTTTCATTTTAATAAAAAATTTTTCATAATAATAAAATCAATACCATATTTTGCCTTAGAGATCGAGTCTATAGTGATATTTGCTTGAAAAATTATCTTGCAATAGCTATAATAAAATGTTCTGTTTTAAAAAAAATTATCCTTTGACAAAAAACCTATAGACCTCCGCGTGCATTTTGCAACTCCTATATACATTTAAACTTGTTATTATCGCACAGTACTTTTGTACAACCTTTCTAAGTGTCAGTGATGCACCCGACCGCGCGCACCCCCGCGAACTGCCACATACTCCCATTCTCTAACGACGAATGATGATCCCATTGTATAAACCTCTGTCCCTGGCAGCTTGTCCGGGGGCTCGTACCACGCGGCCGCGTCCGTGAGCGAGCCCGCGGAGAACGGAGCTACTGCCGGAGGCGGCGTCCAGGAGCGGGCGCGCGTCATCTGCGACTACAGCGCGAGGGACGATGAGGAGCTCAGCGTCGCCCAGGACGAGGTAAACAAGTTTGTCATTTGAGCGAGGGATTGTTTTTGAGGCTCGAGAGGAGAGACTCTGCATGGATCGCGACTCTACGGTTCTCTTTGAAAAAGAGGCGGAGAACGCCGAGAGTCTACCTTATTAGCATTTATATTTCTTTTGTACGAGGATATATAATAGTAGAGAGAATTTTACTCACGCGTCTTTTCATTATCTTTCTTTTTTATTTTTATTTAAGTCTCCTTGTTCGGGTCTGTCCGTTTTGGAGTATATAAATACACCTTTCGCACTTTGCGCTTCGATGTGTAGACGTACACGTGTAACAAAAGTGATATATATATACATACTGTACTAATTTAATAATTCTTTTTTAGATTTTTAGATTAGCGAGTAGTTTAATGCATGAGCAGATCATGATTTTTGTACGTTGAATATTATATGTATATCGCGCCACCTTTTGATTTATCGTCATTCATTATTGTTGTATCAAAGTTTATTCTATATATTTTAGATTTATTGAAGCATAATAATTATTGATTTTTATATTTATAAAGGTGTTCATTTAATTAATTTTCCATCAACTAATATTTAAATTTGTTTTTTTCTTCCATAAAAAGAAATATCTTTAAGTAATATTGTTGCATGAATGATATATAATTTTTTAAATTGATTTAATCATGTCCTCATTATGTAATTTTTGCATATGAGATATTTTAAATTTTGTTTAATCATCTGTATGTATGTATATTGTATGTAGTTTCTGATTTTTCGTCGCTAATAAGTGCTATATATTATATTACATTAAGAAGGTATTTTTTTATGAATGTATGTGAATATAATTTATATATTCTTTTTGTATATAATATATGAAAATAATTTGAATCAATAATGTGCATTTTAATAAATATAACATTTTATTTGATTTGCTGTATAGATATTTTCTTTTGTTTTCCCTTCCTTAGATTAGTTTTTAATTTCAACAAAATCAAAGTCTCATTTGAAAGATTAAAAATTTGTTTTCTAGGTCTTAATAGTAAAAGAAATCCCAGGAGATGAAGATTATGTACTTGGTATTAGAGGCAATCAGCGTGGAAAAGTCCCTAAAGTTTATATAGAAAAACTCACATATAAAATAAATTGTGATTAACTGCTTGCATTGCAATTAAATATTTAGCAAGTTGATTAAGCAATGAAACTTCCATATTTTCCAATATGCTACGAGAAACTCCAAAAGTATCAATTAAAATTATCAATAAGAATATCTACTATGTGATAAAAAAGTATTTTTTGAAGTTTCAGATTTTAGTCATTCCATGCTGCAATTCACTGTACAGTATTATCTACACAATTGTAACATAGATTAAGATATTTATGACATTTTAAGAGATATCAAACAATATATTAATACTGCCTGTTATGTTTTACAAATGTACAAGTCTAAATGTTTTTAAATTTGTAGAGTCTAACGTTTGTTCAGCGACCGACCATTTAGTAATGTAAATTTATGAAGAGTAATAATGTTGCTTGCAGAGTATAAATAAAAACTAGATAAAAAGTTTAAGATTTGAAAATTTTTTATTTTATTTATTAAAACATTAAATTACTTCTTCTTGGACACACCAACAGTGCGACCACGCCTGCCAGTGGTTTTGGTGTGTTGACCACGCACTCGGAGGCCCCAGTAGTGTCGGAGACCTCTGTGTGCACGGATCTTCTTCATACGCTCCAAATCCTCACGCAGTTTTGAGTCCAAATTGGAACTCGTGAGCTGAAATAATATTAAATTAAAATAAGTTAGGATCACATTTTAAAAGAAATTTGAAAATTTATTTAAATTGAATTAAAATTGACTTAAATGTTGCATTTTTTTTTTATTTTTAATCTCTAAATTATGAGAACTTAGAGGTTTTACAAAATGCAGTTACTTTTGCACAAGCTACCAGTCCAATTATATATCAAATAACATAATTAACCGTGTTATTGTGCAAATTAAAGTACTTAATAACTTAAAAAATTATTAAAATTATTTACAACTAATGATATAATATATTAAATTGTTTCATTGATGCTTAAAATGTTGCATCTTTATAGTAAATTAAATTAACAATTTTTAATTTATTTTCACATGTATATTATCATTTTAAATAATCCAAAGATAAGTTATTAGAATTATAAAAGATATATCCAAAATGTAGGTTACATTTTACTTTGGTTAGTTGCTTCATTTGAAAATAATATAATTACAAATATTGAATTAACAAAAACAATTATATTATCTTTTCAAAGACAGGTCTGACCAGTATATTGTCTGAAGTATCATGTGTACAGACCATTCCTATCTTTTAAAGATCAAATAAATAATGGAACTATAAAATCAATATTTTTGAGTCCGAGTTTATTATCCAAAAGATAGTTTATTTCTTGTATATGAAATATATGAAAAATGAATGATACATACCTGTGAATATTTACCGTCGACAATATCCTTCTGTCTGTTAAGGAACCAGTCGGGGATTTTGTACTGTCTGGGATTGGCCATAATTGTGACAATTTTTTCGACCTAAGAATGATATGAAAACATTAGTCACAATTTATATTTACTGATATTTATCCAATTAGATATTATAAAAGCAGATATACTAACTTCCTCCTCAGAACATTCACCAGCACGCTTATCCAGATCGATGTCTGCCTTCTTCAAGACAATGTTGGCGTATCGCCTTCCCACACCCTTGATGGCAGTCATGGCAAACATGACTTTCCTGTTACCATCAATGTTCGTGCCCACGACACGAAGAATGTGCTGGAACTTCTCTGGGATGACGAGCGACTGTAATATAACAATAACATAATTATTATCACATAAACACTTTTCTTTGAAGTTCTCAGGTGGTCAATCTAACCTTAGGTATCCATAAATAACCATCACAATGTTAATGAATGCATTCAAGTAATTTCATATAGTACAGAAAATTTATCCAAATAGAAGATTTGAAATAAACTAGTTAAAAAGAACATTAGACATATTACGATGAAAATGAAAAGTGTCAACATTTTCACTTTGGCCAAGCGTCAACGTAACCTAACTTTTGAGCCGTATACAAGAGACTCCAAAATTATAATATGCGAATTAAAATCACGAAATATTTGCACTTGCCGAACAATTATGTTAACTTTAACAAATTTAGCTAAAAGAAATGAACTCATTATTGTTGATGGCCATGGATTTTTTGGATTTTTCATAAACAAAATACGGGTCCTTACCATCGTGCTGCCTGTCAAGCTACGAAAGAGGTTGAAGTTGTTATAGAGTGCGCGACGTCCTCTTGCAATGTTCGATTATATCGAAGTGCGGTTATAGTCTAGCTTCACAACACCAATTCAAATTGAAAATACGCTACGCGTGCCACCGTATCGTTTTTTGTTTCTCTCCTTTCGAGTTTCGAGATGGATTCAGTTATTCGAGATTTCGAAATCGTTCGAGACCAAAATAAATTATCTCGAATGCTCAATTTATATAAGGGAAAAAATAAAAAATAAGTAAAATGAGAAACTCTAAAGAAACCAATATGGAATTAAGTTGCTAATTACTGAAATGTTCGTATTCCGTTTTTCATTATTTTATAATTATAAGTTTTTAAAAAACCTATGATATTATACTTAATTCATGTTCAATGTTTTCCTTTTATTTTTAGAAGTAAATAAAGCAGATGAATTTAGATAAAGTTATCCCGCGTGAAAATATAATATGAGATCTCATATAAATTTCATATGAGATCTATATGAGTTCTCATATGAGATCTCATATGAGATCTGATCTGCAATTTTATAATTAATAAAAAAAATTCAGACCTTATTAGACCTCATGTAAAATCTTATATGAGATCTCATATGAGATCTCAGATGAGATCTAATATCTCTGCAATTGTAATTAATTAATAAATGATTTATTGTTAATATAATAGTATGAATAAACAATATATTTTAATGAATCTTAAAAAAGAGCAATAAAGTTTTATCAATACATTTTATTAATGTTAATATTTTATTTCATTCTATTTCTAAATATTCAATAAAATATAATATTTATTATAAAAAATAAATTATTAATTAACTAATGAAAATTGCAGATGAGGTCTCGTATGAGATCTCACATGAGATATAATGTCTGAAATTCGTATAAGGATCTCATATGAGATCTCATCATATGAGAACTCATATAGATCTCATGTGAAATCTACATGAGATCTCAATTACAATCTCATATGAGATCTCATATT
>UXGD01007524.1:0-10797 GCA_900474315.1 Torymus auratus | reverse complement strand
TTATTTCGATAAATTATTACGATTAGAAAATGTTGTTATTTTCAAGACAAGACAAGATTCTTTACATTCTTGACACCACAATCTTGATATTGCATTGAAAACTGTATATAAATAGTGTATCAATTGTTGTCTCAAATATTGAGGCAAGACAATACAATATCAAGATTAATCTTGCTATATCGTGCAGACCTAATTTGTAATTAATATAAAAGATGGTTATTCAGTATCTTTGACGCACACGAAACCTGATTGTTAAACTTAATAATGTCCAACTTTCGCAAATTCCATGCACGCGTACGACACACATTTTAATAAATATTTATTCATGTCCTCAGCACTTGCTGACGCAGTCTTTGCCGATATCTATGTAAAATATCTAAGCATCGCGTTCCACTCTGCTATATTTAGCATTGTATTATGATGTAAAATTAAATACCATCATTGTACTTCCCGCAGACTCACAATCCCGCGGGTATAGCTTTAATCAACATTAAAATAGACTCGCGCTATACATATAACCTTCTCACTTTCAATTCCTAAATTTCCATCCCCGACAGCCATCGCGCACAATTGTGAGAAAAACGCTAGTACGCACGTTCTCCTGTAATAAACGCCATACACGCAGGATGTAACGTACATAAATATGAAATATGTAACACCGTAGCCGCGCGAGAGTGAAAACAACACAATACCACCCGGTGGTAACTAACTCTGTTACCGCAACAACAACACAACAACGGCGGCGGCGTCTGAAATTGCCAAATCGAAGCATTCGAAACGAATTTAATGAACCAATTAATGAAGTAATTGTGCGCTCGCCCGAGCTATTTACGCGCTCGCACACAGCTACGTAACGTGTATGACCGTAAGGCATAGAAAACGTGCTGCTGCCTCCCAAGGATAATAAAAAAGGACGTACAATACACGTGCGCTCTTTATGGACAGGCGCGCGCTCGCTTGCGTACATATACACACGGCACATACGAGTTCTCTCTCTCTCTTTTTTTTATCGTCCTTTTAAAGTATACGTTTCTTTTATCGTCCCCATGGCCTCCGTATCAAAATGTAATTTACAATTTCGAACGCTATCTCGGATCTCCGATTCCGAGGCGAATCTAGAATTCTCGCGCTGCTGCCCCGGCCCGCGAGTGATTGATGACGCGACGAGCTTATAATTGAACGAGAGTGAGAGAGATAAAGAAGGAGAATAATATTTTCGGTGCGTGCGTGTATATAGACGAGCTTCTGCGTGCGCTCTATTCATAATTTGAACGCGCGTGGTACGGGGTCGGGGAATGAATTCGCAATTTAAAGTGGGATTTCAGAAACCTCCTTTGTACTTTAAACGGAAATTACGTCTCGTCTACCTCTCTCTGCCCGAGACAAAAATTTTACTTTATATGACTTTATTTTATGAGATTCTTGATTTAAGGACTTTTGTGGGTATTATGAGAAACTTTTTTACTCCGCTTCTCGTGAATAAATTTGTTGGCAAATATACGCGGCGCGCGCGCGATACAATAAGGCATATAAATTTTACGACGAATATAATATATATAAAATTATGAAATAAATTTTTTAACGACAGTCGTTCGTTGCGCGCGCCGTTCAATTTACTCTCCCACCGCCTCTCCAGTTAATGTATATAATATTTATTTACATTTATAATCTCGAAAAAATAAAGAACCACAGGCGCGAATATAACAAAAGGCGATAAAAAGAAAATACACAAACATAGCTTTTATGTTAATCCATATAACGCCGAGCCGCGATAAGTGTTATTGAATTAATTCCCATAATCTGCCCTCGCCAAGTAGATAATGCTTCTGTCTATGCCGATAACGTGCGGCCACCACGCAAGAGATAAAGTTTTACTTTTAATAATCCAGAGTACCGGCGCGAGCTTTCCACTATATTACGCTTACCTAATAATAATAATAACCACTCCCCTACTTATGACTCACGCTCCCAACGGCCACCTACTCCGCAGACAAAACAAAGCCCAACCCAGCGCACAAAAAAAAGAAAGAAAAGAAAACCCCATCACCGCGTCTCGTCGCCTACATATCGTCGAATGTCAATGCCACGCCTAGATATGCAGCTATGGGCGCGCGCGTATGCTACTCTCTCTCGCAAACTGGTTATCCGCGCGCGCGTGCCCCAGTCATTTCGGACTCTTCTATTTTACCTTCTCGCACTCACTCGCGCGCGTATATGTAGCTATATTCGCGCCCGAGTAACCGTAAACCCGCTCTATATTTTCGCGCTCCCATTCCGCCCGCGGAAGACGAGAAGAGAGGCTTCTCGCTCCCAACCGTCGCGAGAGAGAGAGATTTGAATTGAAGAAGGTGGGAGAGAAGAATGCGCTCGCGGTGCAGGCGAAAAAAGATGCGCGATTTTACACGGCTGTGCAGGAGGGAGTGTGATTTTTTCGGAGGGGAGAGAGAGAGAGAGAGAGAGGATTTGTGCGTAGGGCAGAGGTAGACTGCTGCATTTTGCACGGTCTGCGCGGGGGGAGTTGATTTTTTTTACTGTATGGTTAAGGAATGTCTGGGTGTGTTCGGGTGTGTACGGATTTTCGTATACGAAAGATAAACAATTGTTTGCAAACTTTACGCAAGTTTGTTAATTAACTGGGTTTTTCGGTTAATGTTATTTTTGTAAAATAAACGTAGTGTTTTTTTGATGAGTATAAATGTTTGATCGAAATTCTGTGTTTAAAATTAAACTTCTATATTTGCAGTGTGCGTTAAAGAATATTATGATTGAAATCATTTCCTTATTATTTCAGAAATTGTTATTGCTGATTAATGAAAAATTATTTATGGAAGTCTTTAATAATTTGGAACACATTATCAAATTAAAAACGAAAACTTGTTAACGTGTTCGCATATATAATATAAATTGACGTTAAAGTATGTATTATTAATTAATTTTTAATCTGTAATGAACGAAAGCCGCTTAATGCATTGCTTATAGTAATGAATAATTATTTTGAATTAAAAAATTCATCATGTGATTTTATAATTTTATAGCGAATATAAATGTAGCTCTCGAATTTAATAATAACGTACAATATCACATACAATATCTACTTTTCAGAAGATTAAATATAATTTAATATGGACGAAAAAGTACGAGACTGCCTGTATTTACAACGTCGCGAAAAGTTTATAATGTAAATACAAGTGTATATAAATATTGTATCGATTATTGTCTTGAATATTGAGGCAAGCAAATACAATATCATGATTAATCTTGATATATCGTGCAGCCCTATTTTATAGCAATGATAAAGGTATCTCTCGAATTTAATAATTACGTGCAATATCACATACAAAGTGTACTTTTCAGGAGATTAAATATAATGTAATATGGACGAAAAAGTACGAGAAAATGCCTGTATTTATGATACGTTGCTAAAAGTTTATAATGTAAATACAAGTGACTTCTTTATATATTATCATAGTGACTCATCGAACAGCTGGCGGCGTGGAATTTTTAATCAGCTGTAACGGCTAGCGAATACATTAGATTGCGCGGAATGGCATTCGAGATATAAAAATCGCTAGTAAATTCTTACGACGCGACGCGTTATACGAAACAATTAAGATATTAAAATTTCGCGTTAATCGTCGCGACCACGTGTTTGTTATCCTTTAGATCGTATACAACTTAACTATGTTATAAATTACGCGCTAATTAACTCAAGGGTATTTCCGAAAGGATTTATTATTTAACGCGAAATCCATGACTTGGATATTTTTATAACCCACTAAATATTGATAAAGCGTGGTAAATATTTATAGGCGCGCGCGGAAAATCGTTTTACGCGAAAATCAATGTTTTATATCAGACGCGTATATCCCGTAAACAAGTGCCGTAAATTATTCGGCTAAATATTTATAAAGCGCGGAATCTGCCATTTTCGAGCGGCGCCACCTCTTTTCGTATAAATTTCACGTATAACTGTTCCTCTTGCGCGAGTGATAACACGACGATGCACTTACACACATGTGCGACTTGTTTACCTTTTCCCGCTACCTTTTTTTTAAATTACATGTTCCTTATGATCCTTCTGATATATTTATAAATATATGCATGTGCATAAGTATTAGCGGAAAACGTTGGCTCTCAGAGAGACGTGCATCGGAGCAATAAGATAGAAACCGGTTGGCGAAAGTGTCACACACATACGCACATTGGATTATTTAAACATTTTTTTTACTTCAACTCTGCGTAACGTTACGTACCGGCGTCTTGCTTCTTTTTTATCTCATTCTTTAAGGTTAAAAATACACAAGAGATATCCGTCGTCGTGTATATCTATTCTAATCGGACGACAACATAATTATTTACGTATGTCATTCACCGCGCTGACGTTTTCATCTCGTTCGTAGCTTTTTTTGAAAACCTCTATTATCGGCGTCCAAGTCTATTAGTGGTTACCGAGCCTTTTTAAAATGATCTATTAGTGGCGCCCAACAAGAGAGAGCGAGAGTTGCATTCAACCGTACCGAATCTTTTGAAAGGCGCGTGTTTTTTAGGCGAGGATATTTTTGCTCGGTTATAAATAGCTTCGGTGCCTCCGGGTTTAGATGTTTACTCTTCAAAGTTATATAAAATGATATAATTCGCGAAAAGAAAAGAAAGTAATGAGGATGCTCGAGACGGAAAGTAATAATTTTTCCGGACGTCTGGCGGAGTATTCAGCGCGAGAAACGAGGTAAAGATACGCTTGGCAAATTTCTTACGTTCAAACCGTCATTTACACAAATACACACAGTATATATGTTTGCTTACTTGTGTGCGATGTGCACTACTTTATCATTTTCAGGTTCAGCGCTCTCTGACAAATATTTTGCACTATTTACTACAGGACAACTGACTATTCACTGTCTGTATATAGATTATATTTTCATATTACTACCTATATACAACGGACGAAAATTATTTCTCGTCCACCCCTCAGGCCACTACACACTTTAACCGTTGCAAACTTCCGAGCCAACCCTCCGCTCCCCATCCCTCACCCGTTGAAATCTCCAGCACCCCGCGTCTACAATTTACAGCCGAAATCCGCAATCGCCGCTGCCGATCTCGAAAACGCTCGGATATCGCTCCCCCGCATACCTTTTTTATGAACCGGCAGAATCTTGTCCGCGATTCCCGGGTCGCCCGTGTAATCCAGATTTCGAGCTTTCTCCAGTGCTGCTGTTACTGCTCCTCCTACTGCCGTCGTCGCACTTTTCACTTTTATCTCTCTCTTTCTATTATTATAATATTATTATATTACATATGTACCGCACTATTTCGCCTCCTCACCACACTCTATTATACACGACATATAATATTATACACACACGCGGCACTGCACTACTATCTCCCCTCCTCCTTCAAAGTGTAAGAGACCACACAAACACACTACTTGCTCTCTCACTCACTCTCCACGTCAACGTACGAAATTCACTTCGCGGAATACCCTCCTGCGGCTGGCGCACACGGCGGCGGGCAGCAGCACAGCACACAACCTGGAATGGCCGCCGCGCTGCACGGCTCTCTCTCTCTCTCTCTCCCTCTCCTTATATACTTATACACTGCCTCAGCGTCGGGCGCTCGACCTGCACTTTGCCACCGAGTGCGAGGGAGAGAGATCTGTTGCTGCTCCGCACTCGCGTACACGCAGACACGCACTATTTATCACGAGACACACAATTCGGCAAAGATGTCCGCGTGCGCGCGCTCGCCCCCCAGGAGTCGTCGTCAGCCCCCGTCAAATATGCCTGCACATATACACAGGAGAGCACAGACACGCGCGAGCGAGAAAGAGAGTAGACGCGCCGTCCGGCCGACCGGCCAAGGTAAGTCAAACTGACGGGGCAACGGCGGCTACGCCGAGATTGCCTGCCTGCCGGCTTCTAGAGCCGCCAGTCGGTCGCCAGATCGGTGGGAATGCACCAATGGGAGAGGAGCTCACCTGGCGAACGCGCGCTACAGTGTCTGCGGCCCCCCTGCGTGCGCGCGCGTTCTCTCTCTCTCTCTCGCTCTGCCTGTACACTATACAGTGTACGTTGGTAGAGCGCCGTCTCTGTCGGGGCTGCGGGGAGAGGGTATAGTGCTGTCCTTGTCGAGGCGGTTGGGCGCCATTCGAGCGAGCGTGCAGGTAAGCGGTGGAGGTGGAGGAGGTATATATGGTAGATAGCGCACGAGAAGAGTGGAGGTATATAAGGTATAGGCAAGAGAGAGAGAGAGAGAGAGAGAGAGAGAAGCGAACGCGCGCGGGATATGTTCCACGTCAGAACAGCGAGCGCCGCGAGGAATAGAGAAGGCACGCGCGGGAGAGGTGCGAGATCGGCAGAGAAGTTTCGCGGGAAAGATCGGTTGGGGGGCTTTTTTCGACGGTTTCGGGGGAAGTTGTATGGAATTGGTTGGTAAGTAAGGTGGGAGAAAGTTCGATTTTGGAAGTTGGAAGTCTGCATTGGAAAAAAATATAGAAAAATGACATTTTATTTTTGAAAATTGAGAAGTAGGTATGACTATATTTATGATTCTGAAGTGAGATTTTATTTTGTTCTTAAAATTTATTTATCAACTTATTTAAGTGAATTAATGAATGGAAAAATTGTAATCTAAGATATAATACAAAAACGATAAATTAAAAAAGTTGTTAGAATTTTCATTATAATACTTGTTTCAAATAAAAACAGAAAATTATTATTTTAAACGATATTTAAAAGAAAAATAGAACTTACGTACTTTTTTAGAAATTTATGATCGTCATGCAGAATTTCTGTAATAACAAATAATATAAAATTTTAATTTTTTAAGGTAATTTTTGAAATTAAAGGTAATCTACACTTATTCTGGTATGTTCAGTAAAGACAGTATGGAGATATAAACGAAACTGTCTACCTTAAACGTTATCTAGGAAGGTTTTAATTCATAGTTTTAATTTCGACTTGACTGTCGCATGTTAAAATAATCGTTAGGCTCAAGTGTTATGATACAATAAACGATTTTATGAATGTAAAAGTACGGTAAATTGTTTACCCACATACTGCAGCAGTAGCACATAAGTACAGACATTAAATCTTTAAATAGCTGTACTGAAAACCTGTATTACTTTTCATACACTATCGTACCTTTACGGTCACTAATAGTCTCATTTAGTTATAAAAGCTCACTTTGTGCAAAAATGGCTGAAAAATGCGATAACACGTACAGTATCATTTTTTAGACATTCGACTTGTGTTTTTTAAAGATAATGCATAATCTAATAATTTTAAAGTTACATTCATGATAATTAGTTAGCATAATACTTATTCTACATTTAATTACAAAATATTTTCAATTCACCAAATAGCATTTTATTATATATTAATATAACAATCAAGGAATAAGACGTGAAATAAAAAAATAAAAGCTAAAGTGCAAACGGTTTTCTAAGATATTAATAACTATAAAAGTCATATAGAACATCATAAAATAAAATTCTGAAGCACGTAACGGTCAGGTGTCAATACATCGATAATTATGACCTACCCAGACGTCAAATCAATCAATTTTTTTTTCTTATTCACACGACATAATAACTGAAAGAGAATAATGACTCGTAACCCAAATTAGAATCTCTCCAGCACACATTGACTGTAATATACAACCGTTACCAAATCTGAGGAACAACAAAAATTTTTAAAGCAAATGTTTAATTATGTACATTTTTATATAAAAAACAAAGTGAATCCCACCCTTAACGTGAAAAAAATGATATTTGTTGTTCATATAACCCCTTTGAAAATTCACCTGCGCCGGCGTGCCAACCGATTCTCTCTCTCGGCCGCAGTCCTCCTCACTATACACCTCTCCAGGTGGGGGCCTCCGCGTGTGTATATACATGTATATATATACCGGCTCTGGCTCTCTCTCTCTCGCTCTCGAGGGGAACACAGACCGACATTCACACACACATACATACAGAAGGACGCCGCCGCTCGTTCCGCGAAATTCTTTCGCCGTCCGCGAGCGGCGCGGTATGTATTCTGGACCGGACTTAATATACACACACACACATACACAGCATCGCGAGGTATACGCGCGCGTGTGATAAGACGCGGCGTAATTACGGCCGAGAGTATAAGAGAGAGGGAGGGAGAGAGGTGTGTGGGAAAGATTTCGGCGCGCGTTCATGCGCTCCTGGTACGCCGGCCGTTCGGACTTCCTTGTTTGGAAGTCGCCGGGAGAGCGAGCGGAGCGAGCGAGCGGCAGGTGCGGATGGGTTACAGTAGGAGGCTGTGCGAGCTGTATGTGAATGGAGCGGAATGCGTTTTTTTTTTTTTTGGATGCGTGAATTTTTGTGCGTTTTAAGGTGAATGAGAAGTGGACGTTAAGGTACGCTATATACGAGTCGAATTTTATGTTCATAATATTTTGCGGATGTAGTTTTTTTAATTGCCCTTCGTTGAATAAATTTAAGATTTCAGTATTTTCTTGAATCCTTGAATTGTTTTTTTGTTTTTCTTTGAGTCTCCCGGAATTAACTCGTTAATAAAAGTTTTGTAAAGGTAAAAATAATTACGCAAAAATACATAATTTTATTTTATTCTTTTACATAAAATGTGAGCGCTCCAATCAAGAAAAATCATTTCGAATATATAAAACTCATATATATGTATTTTTATACAAAAATGAACTCATATCATTTTATTCAGAACACACGATCGATTTTAAATGAATATAAATTTTAGCATACGCGAGAGACGCAAAACGTATACCGTACAACTATAAAACACAAGGAATGAGAACATTCCGGTCCGATTGAATTTATGAATGTCGGAACTACCGGCTAAATATTTGTTTTCCAAAAACAGCACTGCACAATACATATTTGATTTTCTCGAATCCATAAATTTACATAACTTAATTTTCCGCCGCCGCCGAAAGGCGCAGCCTTATAATATACATCCAGTCCGACTGAAATATTCACATGGACACCGAAGAGGTACGTATACACACGCGCGTCCGCCGGTTGAAACATAAACACGTTTTACGTCAGCGGCGTATCTGGTCTTGCTCTCGAACGCGAAACATCCACGCCGCGCGTATATACATACGTATATATAAAGATACAAGAGAGAAGTGAGCATTTATATAAATTTTCGTATGCATATATACTTATGGGAAGAGAAGAAAAGATATCGACTGGCGCGCACTTAACGGCCCTTTCATGCTGGAGGATCCCTAGAGTGGGTCAAGGGCGCGTAGAGTCTCCCGCGTAAAAAGAATTTAATCTTCGTGAAAGCCTATTAGGGAGACGCTGTGCGCATGCAAAGAGAGAGAGAGAAAGAGTAAGACTTGCCTTCCTTTCTACCTCTCCGGAATGATAAAGAATACGCGGATCGTGAGGAAATAGAGCGAATCTTCAAGTGAGGAATATATAACGTTAAAGCCGCGGCATTCAAAGGCGTATGATTTATCGTCGACTCATATAAAAGAAACCCACACGTCGCAATCTCGGTGATGTGCGGCACCTGACTTAACGCCCGAAGAATGTTCCCATCACTCACTCTTTGCGATTACGCGATCGCCGATTGAACAAACAAACAATCGTTCCCATCCAATGTATGCTATGTCTAAACCTTCACCGAAAAAAAAGACGAAGAAGAGATATACCTACCTAACGAACCGGCGCATCACGAAGGAGCTGATCCACGCGCGTGGCGCTATCGCAGCCTTGCGAAATCCCCCTTCTATCTCCGTGCGCCTTTAGCTCTCGGTCCGCCATCCTCGTCGATTAAATGGGCCGAGAAAGAAAGAGACGCTCTTATCGCTAAATTACTCTATTTTCTTATATACATATATATATATATAAAAGTGTCGTGTAGAGGTGTGCGTGCGTATGTATACTTTGGTGGACGCCTCTTTTCACTCGCCCTGCCCTTTTTTCACTAGCTTCCGCCGCCGCGTGGCACACGCGATGCGAGGATGATATACGGGGAATTCCCCGTGTGGGTAGTGTAGTAGTAGTATCGTAGTAGTATATGCGAGGCGGTTCGGATGTTTGGAGCTCTGAGATCGTTTTAATGGGGACTTTGGAATGAAATATTCCTTCTGATGTACGTGATTAAGAGAAAGAGAGAGGATAATTTCTATGTGAGAAAGTTCCATCGGGGCGAAGCTATTTTCTTTTTGTATATAATTTAACGTATTTATTTGAGAGAGTGAGTGTGGTATGAAAAAATATGTATAGATAAGGTCGTTTCATGTAAAAGTAGTATTTTCCAAAGTATTCTTATTCCTAAAAGTTGTTGGAATTTCAATATCACAGTCATTCACTGAAGAATAAACAACAACATTTGAAAAAGTAGACCAAAATTAATTTTGATATTGTATTGTCTTGCCTCAATATTTAGATACAGTTTTCGATACAATATAAAAATTGTGGTAACATATGTAATAGTACGAACCTCTCGATCGCCGTTCTCGTGTCTTATGCAGTAGTTATTATAACTGCTTCATTATCATGAGTAGCTACAGACTTTTTATTTCTAACCAGACTTACGCGGTATCGGCGACAGCGATTAACATTGCCCTTTTCATATCCACATTCGTAGCAGTAGCTCAGTACGAAGAACTTAAGGTTGGATGCTTTCTGGAACAGTCTATCAAGTTCTTCATATGGCATGCTATATCCTATATTGATTCACTATCAGAACGAGGCTCTTTAAACAAGGCAGGTTGAACAGCAGCGGAATGAAATTTTGATCAAATGCATCCATCGGCTTAATAGTCATGGTGATA
>UXGD01007523.1:0-10798 GCA_900474315.1 Torymus auratus | reverse complement strand
ATTACTATTCTTTATAGTAAACGAGGGACATACTCGTATTCTCATCAAAATTACTACAATGTATAGTAAAAATTGCTATTTTTTTCTATTTTTAATATATAAATAGCAATTTTTACTATACATTGTAGTAATTTTGATGAGAATGATGTTTGTACTTATTTCTTTTGTCGTGGAGGTACTTTTAAAAAGCCGCGCGCAAAAGACATACTGATATAGTAACGATTACTTCGTAGTTTGTGTTTTTAGACACAGGCGCTACTCGGTAAAACTTTATAGTTTCACCATCGGAAAAAAATGTATCACTTCAAAAACCAACATATTATAACGCCAAAATATGATTTCTGTCGTTAAAAATCCTGTTAGAACATTTTTGATGATGTATGTATTACGAACATATGTTCGTAATCAAGTTCCACTGATAACTCGAAGAGATTTTGAATGATCGAGCTGAGGTTTACAGAGATTGCTTGTTATATTATAAGATAGGTCTGCTTCAATTTCGAGACAAATCCATTGTAAAATGGCTGCATGATTAAAAATCATAAAATAGTATTTGCGTCACTATCGTCACCATTCGATTTCACGACGTACTCGTAGTATACTCGGTCCGTGAAATCGCATTTTACGAACTAATGACCAAAGATACTGTATATGAAGCATATTGCTATGAAGCATCGTTATAAAATAATATATTAATATTTGAGATGTAACAGTTTTTGCAATGGGGAAAATATAAGGTTCCCCTGGATAGTAGCGGTCATGCCTTATATGTAAAAATGAAGTTTTTCCATAGACAGCGGGTGGTTGGCGCGGCCCCCCTCCTTTATATTGATTCAGATATACCCGAGATTGCATGTACAAACTAGAAAAATTAAATCTAATCGAAATGTCAATTCTCAAGTAGCAGAATAATGTATAAGCTTAGAATTTTATCTTTTCTCAAGTTTCAAATGCATTTTAAACTTTTATCGTCCTTAAATTAATCAAGAAGTATTTACAAATATATGTTTAATTTGGAATCATGCCGCTAGTTACAACGTAAATTTTTAAGATAATTTTTCTCTCGTACATGTATCTGTAAATAAACACAATCTAATTCATCATTTTTTTCTTTGTCCGCAGTTGTGAATACAATGAACGAGAAATTCAGAAATTGTTTAGCAGAATGTAAACAATTAAATAGTGCTGGATTGCTACGACAAACCGGAGCCACAGCAGACAAAATACTTTATAATCACGCTATAGAAATGGTAATAAAAATTAATTACAACTTACCTAACTGACAAAAACTTACTTCTATTAGATTTACGAAATTTACTATATACAAAACTGTTTAGATTTAAATAAGAATATTTTTTACAAAGTAAATATATTCAATACGATTTACTGAAAGAAAAGATCCATATAATGTTTTAATGATAAATTAGAATACAATTTATAGCTTACGCTGTCGAATAATTCTTTTAGTAGATTCTTTTTTGACACAACGCGCGTAAATTGCTATATTAGCGCACGTTTGAAAATCTAAGCGTACGAAAAAGTAGTACTTTACGTATAGAGTGTCAAAAAATTGTTAATGTCAGATTTTGACCGACAAAATAATTGAAGAACTCATTTTTTACGTAGCTAGTCATTTTGTATAGAAATACAGGATGAGTTGGTTATTTTTTTTATAATTTTATTGTAATTTTGCAGTGCCAGTCAGCAGCCCTAGATGAACTATTCGGCAACCCGGCCGTTTGTTTCCAGAGGTATCACACCGCGCAGATTTTACTGCATTCATTATCGCAAAACGTTAGTCATAGTCAAGACAGAGCTCTTCTTATCAAATGTAAGTTATTCTAAAAAACCTCTTTTGTACTCTTTCACAATCGCTTTATCTTCTACGATCTTTAATATGAAACTCGAGAATATTCTAACATAATATTTCAAATCAATAACCGTTCTACACCTAAGTGATTTTATTTATTAGAGACAAAGCTCCTGAGGTATAAAACGGTATTTTCTTGAGAACTTTGAAATTTTTCATACAAATAAAAATATAATTTTTTAAATCAAACGGACTATTAAATCTATTTTTGAATGTAAATAATAACTGCAGAGCTTACAGATTAATTTAGATTTTAAAAATGTTCCAAAGAATAAAATCTAAATTTTTCAGAAAAATATTTTCCTAACTGTGAAAATATAAAAGTCGTAAATAACAGCTATTTCGATCGGTCATTTCGCAGATAAAGACGCTGTTGAGAAACGCTTGTACGTCCTGCAGCAGCAAGGCTACATCTACGCAACAGACCCAACGTAGCGCATGTGACAAAGCTCAATCACGGAGTGCAATTTCCCACCCGAGCCCAACTCGTATTCGATTTACGCTATCTTTTTAAGGAACTAATGGAAAAGATGAGACTACGAAGCTGAAAAGCATGAAAAAAAAAAAAAAAAAAAAACAAAGCACGACGAGGATTTAATTTTTTTTTGGTTTATTTACATGATTTTCTTAACTAAGGATACGATTAGTGACCTTTTGATTATACATATATAAATATAAATATATATACATAAGAATATGTTGTAATGTATCTACAGATGTTTATTTGACCTTTATTTCATATCGATGAATAAATACGCGTATATTGAGAAAAAAAGAAAATGATAACAAATCTTTTGTGTATTTAGTGCAAAAAGTCCTTTTATTACATAATAACGTGATACAAAAGCGCATGTGACACGTTTAAACGCATAATAATTATGATATAACAAGCCTTAACAATCACATAAAAATAAGTATCGCCTAGTGTACGTCGATTTGAACAACAATGTTACTTTCATTTATTTATTTATCCACCTATACAATAAGTTACTTTTTCTTTTCTTCGATCGCCGGTGTCGCTGGTTTAACTTCGTTCAGTTCATTGTCTCTATAAACCACATAGTTGAGGGCAGCGGCAAGCGTGTTCCACGCCAAATACGGCAAAATTAGTAATCCGGCAGTACTATTTACTCTGTAGAATGTAATAGCCATTGCAGCTGTGGTGCCCCAAAGAGCTACTATTTCATAAAATGCCTGGAGAAAAAATTGAAAAAAGTTTAATTTAACTTTAAAATTTAGAATTTAATTTTTTTCTATTTATTGCATGTGGACAATAAAAATAAGCAAGTTTAATTATAATTTTAAATTGAGTAT
Organism: Torymus auratus; assembly: GCA_900474315.1. Lineage (NCBI taxonomy): Eukaryota > Metazoa > Arthropoda > Insecta > Hymenoptera > Torymidae > Torymus > Torymus auratus. Next base: position 7,614 of record UXGD01007523.1, on the reverse strand, counting down.
TTGATGCATAGCTCGATGATACACATTAGAATCAGAATAATTAATAATAGTCGGGCATCAGAATAATTCTATCTAATATAATTTTAAATATTTAACTTTAAAAAATTTAAATACAAATTTTTTTTCTTCATTCTTTTTTTCTTAACGTTTGCCGGCTACCTACCCATTTGAGTTGGTGTGCTCCGAAGAAAATGGGCGTCCAAGCCCAGTTGAGTGCCAAATTGGCTCCGTAAATCGATAACGGCAGCGCGGCATTTTCCCAGCTACCGGCCTCACGTAACACCAAGTGAGAGGCATATCCCATGGAGCAGTAGATGGTCGTCCAGGCGGGCGCAAAGGCCCATTTTGGTGGCGTCCACGACGGCTTCTTCAGCGACTGCACAAAAAAAATTCATGATGCAATTCCGTATTAGCGTGGTGTAAAGATAAGTGCGTTGTGTGATTCGGCAATTATACCTTCGTTATTATATTTTTTTATTGGCATTCTTCGCAGTAATAGTGGCATGCGGAACATATTCTGTGGAGTCACTTATTATTGTTGATAAAAGAAAATTTTAGTGTCATAAGAATCGGAGAGTTGTTGGTACAACAAATATTAATTTATTTTTTTAACGTATGTTGAGAAACACAGCAAAGTTCTTAGATCGTCGATCAATAATTAATATGCAATATATTACGATAAACAAGAAAGGTCAATAAACTCGACAGTTATTCCACTAAACTAACGGTGTTCGTGCAAACACTGCTCGTTCTCTAATTATCCAATTGCGAAACATGGCGCTGGAAATTATTTCGAAATTGTATACGAAATTTTCAGCACAAACTGCACCGACTATACAAATGATTCACTCGTTCAACAACGATAATACTTTTCCCGAAAAACAGCGAAATTCATGTCTGCAGCTAAAGCAAATATCGATATACTCGTTCCTGCGGCTCTTTTTCGCAAAATCGTGCAATCAGCAAATGTGGATATACATGACACTTGAGTGACTACAGACGACAGGAAAAAAGTTCGATATTTTTAACACGGTAAACAATAATCATTTAAAAGTCAAAGTCCATCTACCCGTATTCAGAGTACTTAAGTAGGTAAGTACCGCGCCGCAGGCCGATAACACTCAGTGCTCCGAAATGAGTATAGCGTAGATCCAGCGATACCCTGTATAGTACAGGTGGTAACGTACGTACTTCAGTCTATATAATTACGCCATGTACGCGCAGAATGTCGAATTACATAGGTATATAGAGAGTCGGGGTCGAGGAGGAAAAAAATCGAGGATAAGGCCGGAACGATTATCTGTATATATGCGCTCACCTCGTACCAGGGATTGATGTTCTTCCTTGTGATGATGCCGCCGATCCAGCCGCCCAGGTTCGGGTGCACGGTCGCCACGACCACGGGCCAGGATATTTGCACCGGCATGTCTCTGCGCGTATGTAAGATATTATATATTTATTTACCCGTTTTACGCGAGCGAGAGGCGCGCGATCCGTTAGCCGCGAGGAATGCACAGTGTCTGCGCAGTGCGCGCTAGGTGCTCCGCTCTCAGCCCGTGATGTGCACGCGTCTTCCGCGATGCTTACGCCTTTAGTCGCGGGGCCAGCGACACTTGCGCGCGGCGCGGCCACGAGCTTACGTGCGCGAATAATATGCCTATAGGCATAGGCCGACCGACTTATACGAGACTGTAGCAATATTGCAATGACTATGACGTTTTTCCAGCCGTAGGTATACTGTGCAAGTGTATATGCATATTATACGTGCAGGAAAGTAAGTATGTGTTTCGTGGACGCGCAGGTGGATGGTTCGCAAGCGCAGATTTGACCTGCAATTTTCAAAGATCGATAAATATGTTCTAAGTGATAATTGTCATCATATGCATGATTTTATAGAATTTTAGTGACATCATTCATTCCTCATTATGTATTTGGCGAAATCGTTTTCGGTTTTAAATTTAATTTATAAAGGAATGAATCAATAACATATAGTAGTTATACAGGTTTTATGAAAAAACTAGGTAATTGTAAAAGTTCTAATATAGCGTAATTCTTAACTTATAAAAAAGCAGTCATCAAATTGTTGAAAATTGAATATTATTTCACTTCGTCAAAATTTGAAAAGGTTCTTCTCAGATTACGTTGTTAGCGAGTGTACATTTGTTACAATAGAAAATCGCGATACTTACAAATATCAAGGACTAAACTGATGGTATTCCTTTAAAGTACACGGTATATTAATGTTTTCATATAACTTTAGATTTAATTCCGGTGACGTCACAAAATTTCTCAAACACTAACGATTATATAATGCGTATATGGTATTTCTTCATGTGTAAAATAAGGACAAGTTTTTATTACACGATTTAAAGGAGTTTTATTACACATTCCATGTAATTACACAGCTAAATATAACTGAAGCTAATACTGAAAAGAATAGAAATGATAACTAGCAAAAGCTTTGTGGCGGAACATAATTTAGCCGTTTTTTATTATCAAATATTTTATCTCGTTGAAATGTATAATATGAAAAAAAAAATTACTTTTGTGTTCTATATTGTTTATTATTCATATTACTATATCAATTTAATGTTGGGAAAATAAAATTTGACAGAATAACAAATAAAAACAAATAGAAATAAAAATTAATTTTTTTTTTTTTTTTTATTGTAGTTTATTAAAGTTGAATACATAGGAACTCAAATATACGAAATATACTGACCAATTAAAAACGATTTGTACATATAAAACTAAACTTTTTATCGCCATCGGCTTAGGGTTCAGCAAATGTGCGAATTTTAAGTCAGAAAGAGCGTAATTTCTTAAAAATTGTGATGTTTTCGTTTTAAAAAGTAGCATACAAAGTACTTGTGTCAAGTGTCAAAATTGAGTTTTATCAAGGCTAAATTAATAATTATCTATCTAAAAAATTCTCATTAAGTGCTTTACAAAATAAATAGTAATCTGTTTTATTTGCAGTCGTGAGTACATTGGAGCAAACAAATTAATTGATTATTCACATGCTTTACAAATTATTATTAAAAATTATAAACTATCGATAAGTGGCATAAATAACGTGCATATTAAAAATTGAAAAACAATGCTTTCACTTCGATAATCACAATCCAGCGAATCTCTAAATAAGTGTAAAAACGCATACAAAAAATATAGTTAAACGATTAATAAGTCAAAAGCGCAAACATGTTAAAAAATTATTCGTAGTTTATTTGCAGGGTAAAGCGTTTCTTTTTCAATTTTTACTTAAAAAAATAAATTCATTATTATGCCACGTTTCTCTCTTTGCGTAGACATATAACGGTTCAGTTCGAATGTTAAACACTTCCCCATTTTCACGAGTGAGCGCTAACTGCCCTCCCGTTTGGAATGATGCATGGCAACGATTCAGCGAGAATCTTGTGCGTGATGATACATAGTAGTAAATATAGAGCTAGAGTTCGGACTAGATGGGCGTTAAATTAACGTTTATCTTTCTCCGTCTTTGAACGATATTGGCCAACGTTATTATAAGCTAAATAGGCTAAAAACCCTTGTCCTTCTATTTAACAAGTAATTTTATTGAGAGGCTTCGTTAGGGTCATATTCGTCACCTGATTTTCTAGCACTTCCAGGTTCTACCGTTCACTTTAATCTTCTCTCTTATCAGTCAATAATTAGCAACCAATTTCTTAAAGTACATTCGGTAAAAAATAAATTTAAATATATTAATATTATTGAAATATTATGAAAAACATGTACAATATTATTTTTGTATACTTTCAATTTGAAAAACGCTATTCATAAAAATTGGCTGCATCAAATTGACGTTTAATTTCAGAATTATTATCTACGAAGAAAGTCGTAGTTTTGGGTTTAGAGCAAGGTTTGAATCTCATTTTCACGATTACAAACATTTCTCGAAAACTTCATGACAAAAACTTCTTTCCTTACAAACATTTATCAATCCATTGCTATTTCAAGTAATCACTGAATGGCAAAAACTTTTTTTAACAAATACTATTACCCTCCAAGTGATTTACAAAAGCAATAGTGCCACTCAAACTCAACTCATACTCATATTCAATTAGGCATTCAATCACTTTTATTTTCCTTTGTCTCATTCTCTTTAGGCTTCTCTATTATTTTTTCTTTATTATTCGTTTTTTCTTCCTTTTGAGTTTTCGAACCAACAGTAGAATGGAAATGATCCATCACTGTAGTGCTTAGTTTTTGTGGAATAACCAATAGTGTTGTTGTCATGTTACCTAAGAATAGTACTAAAAACATGGCACTCAGCAGTGGTACATGCCAAGTAGATTCTGGATGCCAAGTCAGTTTCAAAAGTACATAGGCATTATAAAGTTGGAAAAAGTATCCAAAGAAAAGGAAAGGCAGAAGGAAAGACAGGCCTCGCCACATCCATGAGTGGAAGCCTTCAATAGTTATATCCATATTGTGTCTCTCACCAAGAGCTTTTAGACGATACAGTACACCGCGCTGATAACGGAATTGAAGATATTGTACTACACCTAAAAAAAGATGAACATATTATATTACAATTTACTAGTACAAATTGAAAAATTGAAAAATTTATATATATATATATATATTAAAGTAATATCAATTAACTAGTTAGTGGTATCTTGTGCAGGTATGTAAAACTTACTTATGTAAACATTAAACCACATGAATTGCCCACGGAATGCATACCATGGCCCAGTATTTGGCCAAACTAAAAGTACACCAGCTACGACAGTAGATAAGAAATGGTGGAAACGCCACCATCCTTTAATTTTTGATCCATTAACTTTAAGTATGCTTTCTCGTATCGTCAAAGTACAATAATACCAGACTAGTAGAAACATGAAGCTCAACTCTAACGTTCTGTAAAAGAAATGTATAAAGTAATTTTTATCTTCTTATTGTTACTAAAAAGGATATAAAAAAATATAGTATTTACCTAACATTAGTTAATAAATTAATTACTGATAGGACAAAACCAATCACAGATAAAACAAGTTTGAATTTTTCATATTCATCTTTGTACTTAAATCTGAAAGAAAGTCCAAGAATTAATTCCCTGTTATCTAAGAGTATATGCAGCAGATATTGCGTAATTTCTACTTACTTATCATTCTTATTTAGTATTGAGACATTAACACTACCTAGTATAATTGAAAGATAAGTGCCATTTGGTTTTGGTAATGTCTGTTCAATTTCATGTATTTGCTGTTCTCTCCTTAGCATATCTTTGTCCAGCATTTTTCGTGTCTCGCTTGCATGTAGCCTAGAATACATAAACAGCATTGATGAGTTGACAATATAAACTAGAGAGTTGCTTCACACTGATTGTTTAGTAATAAAAGTGTGATTGCGAGTAATAGCTACTTACTGCTTCAAAGACTTTTTTATGACACCCATGCGATACCTCTGATGAGCTATGCCAGCGACACATTTTTTCTGCAGTTCTCCCACCTCCTCTAATTTCGCCAAATAGGTTCTATTTAATGCCTAGAAGAAAAGCATTGCATTAGCATTGATTTGCATAACATGCAGGAGACATCAGGATAAGAAATCATCACAACAACGACTCGCAGGCGACCTAGGAAAGCAGACGTAAATAGACGCCCGCGGAGTCATTAAAAGAGGCTATTTCAGATTTCGGAGCGTGATTTCGGAGTATCACGCGGAAAACGCATAATTCACGATTCTGGTAAGGTTAGGTGCAGCATCAGTGACGGTAAGCAAACAAATCAGGATGTTTCTGGAAGAGAGGCCACAGATCGTCGCTAGATGAACACTCGAGATTCTACGATAACTGCTTATCAGCGGCCTCTCGACCCTCATAATACCAAGAATTTCGGCCGATTACCGAATATAAGCGGTGGTCCGTATAATTTCGTAAAAGGAAAAGATTCTCGACATAACCTCTCCCAAAACCCTTAAAAATTCCCTTCCGAAACTCATGAAAATTCACTGAAAGTTGACGAAGAAAACTCACCTCGAGCTCCTTGTACTCATTCTGAAGATCGTTCCAGTCCTTGAGACAGCTCTCCACGTCGGTGTCCATGTTGTCGCCTCTGGCTCAGCCAACGTCGGCGAACCGTCGTTTTTCTCCTCTGTATTACGTCCCGCAGGAATAAATAGTACTCAACCTCGAAGACACACGCGTGTAATATAGTAAACTACTTGCGCGAGAACAAGTCAACGACGCCGTTATTGTAACGATCCGTGTATACGTTATAAGTATGCGGCTGCTGCAACGCGCGCGCAAGAAAAGTGCAGCTGCTGTTGTATTCGTCTGGCTCGCGCGCTTTGCCAGTATATTATATCCCAGCTCACTTCTTTCTGGATTACCTATTAGCGCCTATAGCGCGCCGTGTGGAAAAGTGCGCAGCTGTTGTCGTGCGGACTATTGCTTTTCCCCCTCGCGCAATGCTACTTACTCTCTCTCTCATGCGCTCGTCATGCGCGCGCGAGAGGAGGACTCGGCCTGTCTGCGTTTATATATCACGACGGATGCGCGCAAGCGCTACACGGTCGATCGGCCGCTGTATAATAAGTAAGTAGCGGGCGCTGACGTGTTAGTGCACTGATTGTATATGCACGTGCAGCGGATGTTTCTTTTTTTGGACGGTTTTCGTTTCAGAGGGTCGAGTATATATTACAGGTAAGTACCTAGCGAGTTTCGGCGCCACAGTGGAGGTGCGCGCGCGCATGAGCGGTAACGCCACGACTGCCGAAGTACGAATGAAGCGAAAGCACGATGATGAGTTGGAATTACAGACAAGCGACTTTTTACATTTTGGGTATTACACGCAATGCGTGCTCGAATCGGAACTGATGGACTTTGAGCCCCCCGCTAAATAATTATATAGCGGACGAGACTTTTGTTCGACGGCCTATATGAATCACTGTAGAAACGTGGAAGTATATATATATATAGAACTCATATGGATAATGTAATACTAAATGTATTTATAATGATTGGGGAGCTTGTGGATTGCAGGAAACTTTCGGATTACATAATAGCAGTTCAAGTATTTCGGAAGTATGATGTATTCTGCTCGTGTGTTTATAGAATAAATACTTGATAATTTTTCGTTTTAAAATTTGCATAAACTTAAGATAACTCACAAAGCGAAAAAACCAGTTTGAATGGCGGTATAAATATAGTACCTATATTCGTGTTAAAGTAGTTATTAAAGTCATCTATAAATATTTTGTAATCCATTATATTATATATGTTATTGATATAAAAATGATATATATACGATTATACCTAAAAGTAACTCCATATACCTGCTCTAGAAAATTTACGTATGGATTAATTTGTAGTAGATTAGATTTATTTAGATTGTAGTGTAGACTTAAAAATTTGGTTCTTCAAATAGTATATTATTTAATTAATCAATTAATAAAAAAATTCATTACTTTAAGGAGGTTCATGCGTGACTCCTTAGTCAAAGCAGTGCTAAATGAAGAGGTTATCGAAATTTTAAAAAACCTATAGTTGCGATATAATATATTTATTTAAATAATATAGATAATTAATGTATTCGAAATAAAATGTATTTAACATGACCAAGATAACTTTTTTCACAAAATATTGATATT
>UXGD01007522.1:0-10799 GCA_900474315.1 Torymus auratus | reverse complement strand
GAGGGGGGTCGAGGGGGGCAAGGGGGGCGTTTCGACATGCCCGAAATAACGTGAAAAGCAGCTTTATTTTGAGGGGGGTCTGTGGGGGGTCTGATGAGGGACGAGGGTAAAAGGGTAAAAGGCACTTTTATCTCAATTAACGGCAGTTTTTTGATGATTTTTTGCATAAAAAATTATTTTTATTATTAAAAAATATTATAATTTAACTGACGTTATCGTACGCGAAAGTACTCAAACGTACGCCAGGGTGCGGATATATATATAATCTCATACGCATGGAAACTTACCAAGACGTAATAACAGGTACATCAGTATTAAAAAATTATTTTGAAAGTATTTCTTATTAATAATTAATGTTAAAATATATTGATTAATGAAAACGCATTTTATATTTTGCTTATTAAGGTTTTTATTTTATAAACTCCAATGTAACAATGTTACAACAATTAATAATATTTATATAAACATATATTTTAATGTAATATATGACTTAGAAAAAAAAACAAATCTTAAAAAATACTTTTATAGTGATAAACGTATGAAACATTTTTTTTAATCATCTAATATACCTTGAAAGGTTTTAATTTAGTAAACTCCAATGTAACAATGTTACAACAATATAAATAATATTTATATAAAAATATATCGGCAAATCCGCAATACTTGCCTATACTTTAAAGTATTGTGAATTTTCCCATATGTTCATGTAATATGACTTAGAAAGAAACTAATATTTAAAAAATACTTTTATAGTTAAACCAACGCATAGAACATCTTTTTGTTAATTTACTAATATGTCTTGAAAATAAACAAATCTGTATAAAATGCCTTAATTATTATCAGTATCATTCTGCAATATACGTTGACCTACACCTTGAACTTGCTGTTCTAATATTCTTAGCTCTTCGGCTTTTTGAAGACGCTTATTTTTAAGTTTGGCACATGAAATGGCGTTGTGATAATATTTATCTATATCCTGCAATTCCATTTTTATTAAGTGGACATTATAATTATTCAATCTCAAAAATCTGTATAACTCTCGTTCTACAGCTTCATTTTTCTTATTGCACATGGGCACCAAATCACCACGTTCTACCTCATCCTTTTGACACCGTGTGAGTAGGTCTTCATATCCATAAATACCGAACATTAATTTTTTCACAAACTGAATAGGTTTTGATGACTTGAATGCGTCTTTGTATGTAGTGGATTTGCATTCAACATCATGCAGAAGCTTTATACAGTCTAATTGTGCATTCAATTGTAAAGGTCCATTATATTTATAAAGTTTGTCGTAATAATCCAATTGTTCACAATCTAAAAAAAGCAATAGTTTTACATAGCTATAATACCTATATATAATATTATATAATAAATCAATTTAATATAAAATAAAAAATGGCCCTACCTGTCAGGCAAGGCATTGCAGAATTTTGTTTTAATGCATTCTCGTACTTTTCTTTCCACTGATACACGCTTCAATTTGAGTATCTGCAAACTTCTTACGGAAGTAATTTACTTGTTCCTGATATTCATGTATGGCTGCTGAACATTTTGAATGGATGTTCTGTTCATCATTTTCTTTATTTCTGATATTGCTGTTGATAAGAGGGGGTCTTGAAAGAAACCTGTCGGTCTAGATTATAATTTGCTAATTAAATAATGTTTTAAGTTGTTACTATATTACCAGTATTTGATGTTACAGTCAAAATATGGTTTAGTACTTTTATAAAAGATTTTGATAAAAATATTAATAAGCATTTAATAATACTCATATCTCGTATAAACTAAAAATAAAAAACAAAAACTATAACAGAAATTCATCTTAATTATTTTGTATTACTCACATTATTGCCATCCATATTTCGTTGTGTTAATGGTGATGAATGTACAGCATTCAGATCATCGAAACTAATATCATCTTCTGACTGTATCTCAGAACCATTCTGCTCTCCAATTGAGTCCACACATTTTTGTAAAATCTGTTGAGACGTTTGTTGATTTGATTCTTTTGTTAACTTCTTTGATGCCTATGAAAATTATAAAAAATTTAATCCAGATCACTATACCTTTAAGTACTTTAGAAGAATACCTTAATTACTTAATATTTTAAACTTTTTTTACGTTAAATTGGTATTTTATATTCACTTATGATAACTTACCAAACCAACACATGTAGATTAAATATGAAAGTTAAATTTTTTTTAAACAAGTATAAATGTTGGTCAATACCTTTCTCTCTAATTTAGCACGTTTAATATTTTCTTGATGGATTGGTTTGGAAACATCATGTTCATCATCATCATCTACAATAGGAGGACTAAGAGTAGAATCATTGGATACATCATTAGCGTTAACTGATGGTTTTACAGTGGGTATACCAAATCGCTTGGACTTAATTTTTTCTTGAACCATGGTTAAGTTAGCTATAAAACAAACATAAAAATAATTAATTTTAAGTTCGATTCATCATGATATATATATTTGAAGGATATATTTTATTTTGATGAATTTCTAAAATTTGTTTACCTGCTGCGAATAATACAAAACATTTAACTTTTTCCCCTTCTGTATTCTTATACTTGAGTAGCTTTTCCTTGTAAATATTTGAATTTTCAGCATATTTGTCGTATTCAAATTTTTTGATCGCACTGATAGGTACTATCCGTCGCTGGTATTTTTCACCAGTTTTCGTAGCCAATATGTGAATAAAGGCATGAGGTTCATTTGAATCTCCAATGGAATCGCCAGCTCTTTCATCGCCATTCTTATTATCATAAGAAAACATTATTATAGGTCTTATTGTTATTGTTAATAAATTGTAATACCTATTGTTGTATCACAAATGCTTAAGGGAGTTCTCTCGATACCTAACTAGTCAAAGTAACGCATGCTTGATTTGGCGAAGTTCTCATTTGACTGATGTGGTGCAAGCAAGATGATCTGGCAACGTCGCATTATATATCCGTATACATATATATATATATATATATATATACTCGTTCGTGCGGCATGCGTTTTCAGATCGTCCGCTCGTCGTGTTTATAATAGTTATGAAGAATACATCTGCAAAATGAGCGATAAAAATCAAAAAAAATTTTGGAAAGGAAAGAGAGTGACTGAGAGGGTCTATAAAGACAGATGTCGACAGCAAGAAGTGGGTAAAACTATAATGAAAAACTTTATTGCCAAAAGTAACGTGCATAACCTCAAAACATCGCTAAAAGCAGATGAAAACCTTAAATTCGTCAATATAGAAGGTCGTCGAATTGTGCATATAGAGACACTTGGGAAGCAATTGTACTGCAGGATTTGTAAATCAGTTTTATCATTAAGTAAAATTGTTAGCGAGAAACAAAATGGCTTGGCTTCACAATTTTCAGTTGAATGTGATCAGTGCAAAGCAGTAACTGGGGTTTATACAGACAAACAACATCATGTATCCAAACAGAATGCACACTTTGATACAAACACAAAAATTGTTATGGGTGAGTGGGTTGCAATGTATATAATTATAATTATAATATGCTAAAAGTCTATCATATATACTAATAATCTATTTCTTGGTAGGCGCTTTAAATGGAGGAATGGGTAATACCCATTTGAATAAAATGTTGTCCTCCTTGAACATTCCAGAAATGAGGTGGAATACGTTTAAAACTCATGAAAAAGAAGTTGGGCATGCTGTTGAGGAGATGGCTCGTGACAGCTGTATAAGAGCATCGATGGAAGAGAGACAACAAACTATACAGAATGCTGAAGAAATGAAAGCATTATTGTAAGTTCTCGGACTTTGATTTGTTGGATTGAAAATACTATTTTACAGTGGAATCTTACATTGTGTAATTTTCATTTGATTTATATTACTTATGAATTGAATTAGAATATAGTGATGTAAGCCTTATTTTTTACAGTTGTTATAAAACTACAATGACTTTTATTATTCTTAGTTACAATCATGTACATATATAGATTTTTTTTGATAATTAATTTAATGAGATTTGATTTTTTATGCTTTTACAGTGTATACACGCGTAACACTTTGTAAAACAAATTGTAAACACATAATCAAATGAAATTTATACATTTTATACGATTATTATATATACGCTATAAAGCGACTTTAAATTGTAATAAATAATAACCAAAATATGTACTACATTATAATTTTATACTACACATACAATATTATGTGCAAAATTAATGAATTTCCTCATTATGTATGATATTTACAGATTGTATACAAAATAAAAAATTTAAATTATAATTTTTCTTACACATTTTCTTTTTTCATTGCTTTTCAGGCCCCCCCACTTAAAGAATGGTTTTATCTTTCCTGGTGACTGTGACGTTTTGCAAAATAATGTTAACTTTTCATTAGAACAGAAGGTACGAATAGCTTCATCTTTCGATATGGGCTGGTTCACCAGAGGCACCGGTAGAAGTTATGATAGTCTCTCCGGCACTGCTTCACTTATAGGGTTTTTTTCAAGAAAAGTTCTATCTTATGTCATCTTGAATCGAAAATGTAAGAAGTGTGATATTGGACATTCAAATGAAGATCATGATTGTAGATGCAATTTTGAAGGCAGCGCAAAAGCTATGGAGCCGGCAGCTGCAGTCCAACTTACAAAGAATAATCTGATTTTGACTGAGTGCAATATTGAAGTAGGTGTTATTATAGCAGATAATGACAGTAGCTCAATCTGCGCCGCACGAAATGCTAATGATTACGAAATAGTAAAACAAGCAGACAAAAATCATACAAGCAAAGGGGTCGTTAATCAATTATACAAAATCAAAAATAATCACAAAGAGCTTACTGGCACAACAATCAAATTTTTGCAAAAATGTTTTAATTATTCTGTAGCTCAAAATCAAGGTGACAGTAAAGGCATGGCAGATGCTATAAAAAACATACCGTACCATTGCTTTAATAATCACAGCAATTGTGGAACTTGGTGTGGTTATTTAAATGATCCAGATAATTATAAACATTCAGTGATTGGTGATGGATTTAAGAATGAAAATCTATTCGAAGCTCTAAAGTCTTTATTTGATAGTTTATCTAAAAATACAGATCGGTTTTCTGCAGGTGTTTCAAGTAATGCGAACGAAAGTTTGAACGCTACCATTGTTAGTAAAGCTCCGAAATCGCGTATATACGGCATGTCAACATCTGGAAATATACGAGTAGCCTGTGCAGTCAACAAGAAAAATGATGGAGAAGCGTACATACCTAATTTAGCTGCAAAGTTAAATGTATCTCCTGGAAAAAATACACGAAAGTATTGTAACAAGATTGATGAGCAAAGTAAAAAAAGATATTTAAAATCTTTAACTCCCTTATTTAAGAGCCGTCGTTTATTTCTTAAAAAGCGAAAAACAGAACTTCGACACAAAAAAGAACTGGCAGAGGGTACTACGTACAAATCTGATCTAGATCTGCTGACAAAACCAAACGAATCAATCCCAATTGCAAATATTGATTCCGATCTTGAACCCATTATTATATTTTTTGATTTAGAAACTGGAGGTTTTGCCAAGACTTGTGATATTTTACAGATAGCTGCCAAATGTGAAAATTTTGAGTTCTCAGTTTATATACGGCCAACACAAAGTATTAGAGAAGATGCGAGTATAGTCAATGGCTTACGCTATATTGATAATAATTTGCAATTTAATGGTCAAATAATGATAACTATATCTCTGTCTGAAGCAATACACGCCTTTTATGATTTTTTATTTTTATTTAAAAGAAAGTGTATATTGACAGCACATAATTGCAAGTTTGATTATCCTAGGTTAATGTTAGCAATAGAAAAAGTTTATATGACAGAGCATTTTAAATCGGTTGTCGAAGGGTTCTCTGATACGCTACCTATAATATCAAAAAAGACTGGAAATAAAGGAAAAGGACAAAATAAATTAGAAACACTTGCAACCAATTTTCAACTGAATACTGATCAAGCACATAATGCTATTTTTGATGTTATACTTTTAGAGCAAGTGATACTAAAATTAAATATATCAAGTAGGCAAATAGTAGAATCTACTTTGACGTGGAATCAAATTGAGCGAAAAAAAGACTCTCAAGCGAAACTGTTGAGTGCTTTACAGAAATTGAAAAATTTGAATGGTTGTACCTCAAGTATTATAAGAAAAAAAATAGTCGCTGCTGACATCTCATACGATGAGATAGTGAGTGCTTATAGTCAAAACAAATTTATAGGGTTATTTAATCTTTTAGGAAAAGATAACAATGGCAATATTAGAGTAACGCGCAATCGCAAAGTAGTACAAAAAATTTGTGATTATCTACAAAATTTGCCAAATAATCCCTAAAACTAGATTATGTAATGTTCAAAAGACTGTTATACTTAGAATTAAAAAATAATTTATGTATTATTTATAATTTAATAATTATAATTTATTATTTATAATTTATTATTTATACTTTTGAAACCATTATTGTTTCTCTAAACTGTGATTAAAGATTACGTATATAAATTTCCATAAATCAAAATTCCATAAACAAAAACTCCTATTATTTGATTTAACAATTTCTAGATATCAACAAATTTGAAAAACATTTTGTCTCTTAAAATAAAAAATCTAATAAGAACACTTTTAGTGTTTGGTTTCAAATCGTGCGCGCATGCGCACAGCGCGTAATTCGTAGGTTACACGGTACAGTGTTGCCAAATCGTGTCTACACCTGATAGCGTGTCGTAAATAACCAAAGCGGGCTTTCTAAATTATTTATTACAACACTCATAGGTTCTGAATACATATTTTTCAGGGCTCTATGTATTCGGGGAATATCTATTATACGCTGAAAATTTTCTCAATGAAATACACTTTTATAGGGCTTTATAATATACATATGAACACAGTGAAGGTACCGTTTCCCATAAGAGTCAATGTTAATTGCTTGAAAAATAATTCTTTTATAACTTTGCTCTGAAATACCCTAGCCCTCTGAAATTTGGCATAGGTCATTTTTATACATTTATTTAGCTATATGCCAACTTTCATCAAGATCCACTTTCATTTTGAAAATCGAGAGAACTCCCTTAAGTCCGCCGACACGTCTTTCCGTATCTTTAAGTAGGGTAAGACCCCCTATTTGTGTGCTCTTCATTAAAATACATGTAAAGCACACAATTAGGTTCAGGCACACTAATAGGGGATCTTACCCTAGTCCTTTCTCGCACCGTAAGGTTAGCGCACGAGCGTAGTGAGTGCGATATACACGGTGCCAGAAAGGGCTACTTACCGCACGGAACGGCGTGTCTTAAGTGCGGACTTCACGCAGTGCTATACATTAATAAAATTTATAACCAATGTAGCCACAATTATCTATTGACAAAAGTGTCATATATAATGGCCTTTTCCAATATATAATTTTAGCATTCGGGATAATGAATTTTTCTCTCGAACAATATCGTATCTCAAAGTCCATCTCGAACCCCGAACGGAGTAAACAAAAGTTAAAGTGCTTATTTAAATGTTTAAAATTTTGATTAACAATTGAAGTTGGGAGGACATATTTTAAACATGGAAATCATTTTTACCGGTCACAATTAGAAGATTCATTATTTTATTACTGAATTCTAGTATTCGATTAAAAACTTAATAAAAATATTGTTACTGGAAATTATTATTACGATAAAGTTCTTTAATAATCATAATTTCTCAACTCTTTAAAAATTTAAACAAACTTAAATACTATCTCTATTTATTTACTAATTGTATGTTTCATAAAACTGAATTCAAAACCTGGTAAATCGATTGTTAAGATAACATCTAGTTTTATGTACCTATTGTAAAAAATGTTATATTTCTTTCGCAACCATGTAAAAAAAAATCATAAAGTTTTAAATTCATCGCAAAGTAATTATTAGTCCCAAATCTTAAATTAACCTTATTTATTAATGTATTTTATCACAATTATCAAAAATCCATATCGCAGGAAGACATTAAACACCATCAAATTCTCAAAACTCTATACCACCGCCCCATTCACTATATAATACACATATACGCATTCCACGTCGCCTCCGAACGCTCCGATTTACTCGCCGAGCTTCTTCGAACTTAGCTTTAAAGAAAACTCTCGCACTGCTAAACGTCCTCGATTTTCATTCACGCTTGCCGAAAAGTCAACGTCCAGTTTCTCACGATCGGTGCGCGCATGCAGGTGAGATTGAATGAGAGCCCCCGCGAGTCTATTGAGAGCCTTTTACTCCCGCCTACTACGAGCCCACTCGCAGGGACAAAGCCGAGGCCGAGGCAACGCGCCGATTTCCCAGCCCCCGCAGGAGCCCGTGTGACTTCTCTCACTTGTATACACATATATGTATATATATAGGGCTCATGACCTTTCTTTCTTGTGCTGCAGTGCCGCACGACTTGCGCAAAGACGAGGAGTAAGAATAAAAAAGCAGTGCAAGGTGCAGCAGAGGGAGACACGGGAAATTTTTTCGGATTACCAGAGGGGGCCGTATATAGGTATATCGGCTTAATTGTGTACAGTGGATTTGTCAAGGATCTCAAGGCGGTGTGAGTTACGTGGAAAAGGTACATAGACGAGTGTTGGGGTGGTGTAGTGTGGCAAAAGCAGAGTTTTTTCGGCAGTCAGGTGCGGCTGGGAGGGACGTGTGTAGCATGCGAGAGAGGCTTTCAGGAGATTAGTGTTGATGGGTGTGCGAGAGTCACTTAATAATGTATATAAGTTCTCAAAGCGTTTTTTACGAGCTCCGTCTTTGCTTGGATTGGCATGAGAAAGATAGCTCTTAAAATTTTAGATTTTTTAAAACGTAGCCTTAGAAAATTATCGATTCTCTCTATTTTTTTTCTTATAACTTATGTAAAATTGCTACAAAATATTATGAAAATTTTTATTTTTAATTTGTTATCTTATCAAATTTTTTATGATTATACGGCCTTGAAAATCTATAAAAAATTATGAAACATGTCCCAATTTCGATGGTCTTCCATAGTTTTCAAATTTTTTCATGATTAGTTATAGTTTTTCATATGTTTTTAGTAATTACGTGATATTAAAGAATTAATGTATACTTCTACATATTTTTGAAACATGAGAGTATCATTCTTTCACGACAACATAACGAATTGAGTTCGAAAATATAAAAGAACTATCTCTACATACAATTTTATAAAAATTAGTCGACTTTTACTCCTGGTATTGTATGACACCTGATACGTATTGCTTTCTTCGGGTCAACCAATGGCACAGCCTTTTGAAATTTTAACAGAATTAATTCAATAACTGATAAAAATTTCATGAAAATTCGTTGAATATTAACGCAATATTATAGACAGTAAAATAATATAGGCAATTAAAAGATTTTTCTAGAATATTCCATGAAATTAAAAATATTAACTATTTTATATATTCTATATATAAAAAAAATGAAAAAAAATTTTGAAATTGAGTTTTTAGCCACAAAACAAAATAAATCAATTAATTATGCGCAAAATAATATGCACGCTGTAGATGCATTAAACATTCTGTATATTCATTTTCTTCAAATGTTTAATGAACTTCAAAGGCAATTTCTAAGAGGACTTAGATAATGGAATGAAGTGAGAATGGCTTCTAACCTTTATAATAATTCAAGAGGACTATAATGTGCCCCCGTGTAATGTGTACTATTTTTCTTACTACCTGGTCGAAAATTCGTTTCTAATTAACCACCACGAACCGAAAATGTGCTCGGTATGTAGGATTCATCTGCTTCGGCATCCGCGGCCATTATTTTGTTCGTCTCTGTCTCTCTCCCGGCTAGTAAATTTTTCGGTCGTGGCAGTGTACCAACTTGACCGCTTATATATAGTTCGAGAATTCACTACCTATATAACCTATACTCAAAGTAGCTGTACACGTGAACTAGCTGGAGTACATATGATAATGATTTAAGGGCGAAGGGTTTCGCAGAATCCGCTAACATTTACGACCCGAGCGAAGCGAGGGTTGTTGGTCAGCGGATGCTCCAAATCGCGGAGCAAAAAAAAATAACTACTTAAATAAAAATGGATTACTTTATTTTGTAATATAATGTACTCTGTTACTCTGGCTAGATAAATAAAATAAATTATAATAAATTATAAATTATAAAAAGAACATTATAAATAAACATTATAATTTCTTATTTATGATGTTAATGATAAATTATTTTTGTAAATGCAATAAAATTTATTCAGTAATATTTATTTGAATCTTTTTATTGATCAGTATTTGCATAGTAGTAATAATATTGCATAGTTATTAATAATATTACCATTAATGGTACAATTTTCAAATTTTACATTAGAATCTTTAATGGAAATATTACTTTTTTCTTCATTTTTTATTTTATTAGGTAGTCGTGTATCAACTAACTTCATCTTCTTCGGTCGAGCAAAAGGTTTGATAGGTGATTTTCTAATGGATAGATTACAAGAAATGTCATTTTTATTTTTATCTGTAATTTTAATTTTAATTATTCTTTAATTGCTCTTCACTCCCAGTTGTACAATTTACTGATGGATTCAATGGAATGGCTTCTTGGTTTTCTACTTCATCTGTACATATATCAGAGAAATCCTCATATGTGAATTCTAATTGAGCGACTTCATCAATTTTTTTGACATCTTTATTTGAGGAAATCACAGTACTCTTTTCTTTAATTTCGATTTCCTTTGATAGTGATAGATCAGCTGAACTCATCTCCTTTGGTCGATTAAAAAAAAGTTTGACAGGTGTTTTTGTAGTGAAGAGTTTACGAGGAATG
>UXGD01007521.1:0-10799 GCA_900474315.1 Torymus auratus | reverse complement strand
GAGCAAGAGAGAGAGAGAGAGAAAGAGAGAGCGAGAGGGAGGGAGAGAGTGAGAGTGAGAGAGAAAGAGAGAGGGAGAGAGAGTGTGAGAGTGAGAGAGAAAGAGAGAGAGGGAGAGAGAGTGTGAGAGTGAGAGAGAAAGAGAGAGAGAGGGAGAGAGAGTGTGAGAGGGAGAGAGAAAGAGAGAGAGAAAGAGAGAGAGGGAGAGAGAAAGAGAGAGAGATTTCGATTGGCTTTGTGAGATAGTGCCAGGGGAAGGTGCACAGAGAAGATGCGTGGGGAGAACGTTGTATTTTTGTCATGCAAATATCAAAATTCACAGTAGGATATGTTAGTAATGTTCTCTTGTCTCGTAATATGTTTGATGAAAAAAATTAACCTAATGGTATAGCATAATAGTTAAACGTTAAAAATAAAGCTATTCAAATTTTAAAGGCAACAAAAATTTGAAAGAGTATGTTATATTATACATATCTTTATGATATAACGACTGATAGTCTCCTGTCTAATTGAATGTTATTGAGCCATGATTAGGATAACTATGAGTAAATAAGCGATCTCAGCTCAGTCATTCAAATCACGTTAAAATGTCTGTGAAACTTGATTACATACATAATGTCAATACATGCATACGAATTAACCATTTTAATAACCCGAAAGATATTTCGTCGTTATAAAATGTGGCTTTTCGAGGTGGCATATGTTTCACGATATTGAAGATATAAGACTACCCCGATAGCGTAGTGGACGTGCTGTACAGACAACTAATACATTACGCAACAAGGGCGAGAATCGGGCACCTTCCGCCAGTTAAACAGACATCAAAAGTTGCATCTAATTGCGCCTCGAAATTAAAAAAAATATTTTCACCATACCCTGGCCAAAAGTACCACTTTTCAGTATTAGAACGAGGCTCTCCAAACAAGGCAAGTTGAATAGCAGTAGAATGAAATTTTGAAAATATTTAATGTGATGCGCTCAAGTTTCTGATAATTTCTATAATCCATCCCTAGCCAGCGCAGTCGCTTGTTCCTGCGGAAAGTTCCCTCAACTCCTCGCCGCCTTTCGTTGCGAAGATTAAATCTCCAAGTTTACTGTAGGCGAACCAACCCTCAGCATTTAGGTGCATCATTCCTATATCCAGACGTTTCAGCTTGGGGTAGTACTAGATGATTCCCTTGATATTATCGACTTCAAACTCCTTTGAATAATCCCAAAAGGAGATCGACTCGAGGTAGTCACCTCGACGTTGCAGAACCTTCTCCAGAATGTGTAGGGGTGAAAAGAAATCCGTCAGATGCTTGGAGTGCGAGCACCAATTGACTTCGCTAACATGACGCAAGTTCTTGCAAACACTTGCGATACCAACACTGGGAGAATCTGAGGAGCTCTGGTGTACTAGGTAGTATGGCTACGTTCTTAAATGTACACAAAACGTTGTCCTTTGCTTTGGTACGGCTGATGACCTCTGTAGCACAACAGTCACCTCTTTTCGGCATTGCTGCTACACGAAAATCATGGCAACTGCTCTCCTAATTTTTCGTGTAGTACGGGAAAATAAAAGACAGCAGACGTCTCGCGAATTAGGAAACCAGATCTCCTAAATTCGGTAGAGCTGCTGCGCGAAACACGGTACGTTTGCTGAAAAAAACTGATAGAAATCCCTTAAAAACTTTTTCTGTTAGAACTTTATCTTCGAAACTTTTTCTGTTAAAAATTTGGCAATGTATGGCAAGAATATTGGATAGTGTATATTTGCCGAACTTTTTGCATTATATTACCAATTGTAGGTCCATTATCATTGCAATGTATATTGCATGTAACGATATGCAATATATATTGGATTCATGTATCCAATTGTGAGTTTTACGAGGAAACCTACCGATGACGAGGCATCCGGCGAGAAATCATCATCACGATAAGGTGGCAATTACGTCTCTCTTCCTCTCTCACTCTATCAGTCGGGTTTCGAGTTCGTTAAGTCACTATATGCAGTGGATAGTTGTGCAAGCGTTCGTGCGCGCATTTGCATCGAATGGCCTCTGCGGTTGCGGGGGCCATTTTGTCAGTTTCGACGTTGTGCCGAGCAAGCGAGAGAACGAGCGAACGAGAGGGAGAAAGAGAGAGAGAGAGAGGGGGGAGAGAGCAGAACGCGCACCACAGCAAATTAGAGATATCGATGTCCGCTTTGTGCCGCCGCTGTGTAATCGGGCGCGCGGCGGCGGTCGAGACGAGCGAGCGCGCTGTAGTGGCAAGCTTTCAAATCAATCATCAGATTCATTGCTCATTACTAAAACAATTGAAGGTTTCAATGAGATGGATTACGATTTCCAGTACACTCACGCGCGTAGGAGAGAGGACGGTCGCTCGCTGTTAAACTAATGCCCAGGACATATGCGGCTGTCGGTGTATGACATCGCAGATTTTTCTTTTCGAATTGGCTAAATTCAGAGATTGCCTAATATATAATTTGAACATCCACGAATGTATCGATCAATTCGGGGAGGGAATTATTGAATCTCTATCTGGATCCTCGGAAGATGTATAAACAAAAGACGAAGAGTAGCGTGCGTAGCTCGCTAATCAACGCTATAGTAACATTTTATCTTATGATCTGTTAATAATAAGATTTTTACATAGTATTTGATGAAGTTTATCGTTCTTGATTAGATTATGCACTGTGAATATACATTTTCGTGCCAACGATGATAATAAACTAACATTGATTGACAATCGCCCCCATCCATTATATTAATAAATGCGCAATGAAAAGAGACTAAAAATACTTTCGGGAAATTAGAGAATCCAACGATGTCAAATTAATATACTAGAGGAAGAGGAATTTTCAATTATAAATATTCGAATATTATCACGACATAACGATAATTTGAACGATACAGTAGACCAGAACCTACTTCAATTACAATATTAAACACAAATGCCACATATTGATAATCTAATCACGGTTAAGTAACAATACAAATTGACAGCCCAAATGCTCGCGAACTTTCAGTTAATTAGGATCAAATTTGCCCGCACATATCTGTTTGAAACAAATCACTGCAGTGTAACCGTGTAATTATCATTTTTAAAAGCGGCAGCTCAGCCGCCAAGTCCCTATTACACTTTGATTAATTCGGTGCACTGCATCACCATCAAACTATCAAAACACTCGTTAAGAATCCTCAACGCGGCACTAATCGCCGCCTCGTAAAGCAGAACGCAACCTTGGGTCGTCGTAAAAATCGCGAGCAAGCATAAAAAAAGGGGAAAAAAACGACTTGAACAACGTACATACATACAGTCTGAGCAATGAGAAAAAAAGTCCCTCCCTTCTTTCAACGGCGGCAGTGAGAAGAAATCCCTCTAAAATGGAAAATCGTCGACTTCCAGACGAAAGCTCCCCTATTAAAGATTAAGTCCCGGCCGCTCGCGTGGCTTTCAGTAGTATATATATACGTGAGCAAAGAGAGAGAGAGAGAGAGAGAGAGAGAGAGAGAAAATAATTCCGTAACGACGCTCGCTCGTTTATGTATATATATAATACGTCTTTCCTTTCTCGCGCGCGCGTGGAGAAATAAAAATAAAGAAGAAAGAGGGAAGAAGCCGGCCGAAGCAACATCCATCCGCGGTTGCGGAGAGGCGCGCTCAGCAGTTAAAAGGAGCGTAAACAAGCAAACAACCTCAAACACAAGGAAGAACGGTATAAAAGAGGAAGAGAGAGGGAGAGAGGAGGGAGCTGTGGATGAAGTGGTAGATGACGCGAGAAAAATCCAAGGAGGGCGAAACTATAGACGCGAGCGAGCGCCGGAGACGCGGGGATAATAAAAAGATTTATTCGGCTTTTATCCCCGGAGTTATTCAGCTCTTTTCATCCACCCGGAGGCCTTTTTTACTTCCCTTTCATATAAGACTGTCTCTCTCCCTCTCTTTCTCTCTCTCCTTCCAACTGGGAGTAGAAGGAGAACGAGGAGAAGAAGAAGGAGCGACGGCATTGCTCCTTTTCGCGCGTGTATACAGATACGAAGCCGAGACAAAGACGACGACGAACGAGACGTTCGAGGAGAACGAGAGACTAAGAGAGAGAGAGGCAGGAAACTATGCGGCTCGGCGCTCCTGATTAAAATATACGAGAGAGAGAGGGAGAAAGGGAGTGAAGGCCCTGCGGATTTCTCATATGGAAGGCTCGGTAGAGTATTCGGGGAATCCGAAATAAGAGCAAGAGAGGGAGAGAGAGAGATATCGACGAAGAACGACCTCATCTGGGGCGAGCGGAAGGGGGGATATAATACTGGAATAACGATTCCGGAGTATTAGGTATCCGGCGTTTCGTCGAAATGATTGAGGGATCGATAATTCGGGAAGGGGGCAAGCTAAAGGGAGAGAGGGAGCGAACTCGCCTCGTCACGTTTGAGTTATGCGATTGGATTCATCCCTTTTCTCGATACGGCTGTGCGGATCTTTTCCCCTCCTCGCTATGCCGCTACTGGCTCGCACGAAAGTCCCGCTAATTGCTTTTCCGAATCCGACCAGATGGCGGACGATGGCCTTCAATCTCTCTTTTTCTCTCTCTCTCTCTCTCTCTCTTGCTCTCTCGGTCTCTTTTTCTCTTCTTCTCTTCTCTTTTTCTCCGGCTCTATTTTTTACAGCTAGATGTAGACGTATGGCTGTGTGAGTAGGTATATTTTTTTTTACTTCAGCATGATGTAAAAATGAATAAACAGTGATGATGATACATTTAGTGGCAAAATGGAGCTATGTATATTAAAAATATAAGTGAATAATTGAATAGCATGATGAATAACTCTACAGATTGAAATTGTAAAGCTAATTAGTTAATGTTAAATTTATAAAATTCGACGATGAGTTATCAATTATTAATAGAAAATGAATTCGTTAATTTTCATTGTAATAATATTACCCCCTTTATCGTTAATACGTATACGTTTATTAAATGATAATTTATTTATGATTCGACCTCTTGCATCATTGTATTTGTTACAAAATTATTAATGTATGATTTTGGCTAAATATAGAAGTTTTAATGTACCTTCTGACTGCATAAATTTTAAATTATACAAATGCAATCGAATATTTGGCACTTATTTTTAATTGTTTACACGTTTATTTATCGTCTCTCAAGTTGGTATGACGATTTTTGTTTAAAGCGAAATAAAGCATTGGATATTTTGCCAAATACTAAAAAAAAGAAAGACTATCAAATCAAATAAGACTAGAAAAATTCATTATTATAACGGGAGACTGCGAACTTTAGATAAAGATGAAAAAAAAACGGTAAAAATTGTGAATGTAGTAGCGAAGAAGATGATAATAATACTAGTTCGATGTCAATGAGTTTTTTGACATTTGAAAAAAATTGTGATATACATTAACTAATAGTATTAAATTAAAAGTTACAAATGACACGTGTAACAATTAATCATTTGAAACTTCTTTTCATAAGATATACTAGACACAGTCTCCCCACGTACAAAATTGTGCCAAAAAATGTCAAACCGCGTCTTCATATTATGTATTATCAACCATAACAGAATATGTAATTCAGATGACTTCATGTTCAGTGCCATACGCTGAAGATGAAAATGAAAAATGTCGTATTAGTGATGTTCAAATGTCACAGTTACTACTAAAAGAGTCATCTTCAACAAAAACAACTCCTAATTCACATTCATCCCCTCGTAAGCAAGTGGATTGACGTATTCCAGTTTATCACCTCATAGAAGCGTCAAATTTCTATATAGCTGATGAAGCAATAGCAACCCTTTTTAATTCATTCTAGGCAGGTAGATGACTAGCTACCTTCACATGGAGAAACAAGACAACTGTCGTAACAAAATTTCTTCGTGACTGTTATTGCGATACATGTCCTTTTAAATGAGTTTTCAGCATGTCGTTGTCTATGTGCATAATGAAGTTGACTAATAATTGATATAAAAAATACAATTTTAAAGTATACCATTTTATTATGACATATCCAGCTAATTCTAATACCTGTTTTTTTTCACCACCTGTCAACATGAAAAATAATATTATTTACTAAATATTCGAAAAAATTATTGTTCCCCCCAAATCAATCAACTACCCCAAAACGTAAAAATTATCCACCAATCATACACACTGCAAGAACCCAACCATAAAAAAACTACAAGTACCACACTCTCACATCCATCGTGTCATCACAACCGAACCGAAATTGACGATTGCAAATCACCCACGCGTACCGAAACAAACAAAAAAAAAAGATACCCTGCTCACCCTCCCACATTAACGACGAGCGGGAAAAAAGCGATATATAAACCGCAGGCGGACAGGCAGCAGGCAGGCGGGGTCAGCTAACCAACGGAAATGATTCTAGGCGCGTTTACGAGGACGCATCATACAATATACGCGCGCACGCTTATACTGCCGGTGGTGGCAGCCCGGCTATATATTCTATTAAACATCACCCTCGGCGATGACCGGGCAGTTACGCAATATCGATACGCTGCTGGCGCTCCCTACGCCTCCCCCACCCCATCCCTCTCTCTCTCTCTCCTGGGCTATCGGGCCGTTTATCCCCCTGTTGGCCGATACGCGATATCGGCCGCTCACCCGCGCGCTAATAACAGACATTGCCTTAAGTGATCGCGCGCGCGCGAGGGATGGGAGGGAGCGGGATGCGCGGTGTAATAACGCGACGCAAATACACGAGCGATTGCAAAAGCAGGTGGATTAATTTGTAAACGACGAGTGCGGTGAGTGTGGGGCAGGGTGTTGCAGAAGGGGTATGTAGCAATTGTGTGTGGCGGGTTTGATGCGAGGTATATGTGTGTATAGTGTAAGGAGATACGCGCGGAGTTGGAGAGAGAAGGGGGAGGCTTAATAGGGGGGACGGTGAGTTTGGGATTTGTGGACGGTGGATTATGTCGTTTGGGTTAGTACATGAAAGCGATCGTTGGGTGGAAAAGTGCGTTTGAAGGATGTGCGCGTTTTGAAGTGGAGTTGATGGGTAGCAGGTATAAAAGAAGATGACGGGAAAAATGGTTGGTTTAGACTGTTACAACTAATTGGCTAAGGATCTCTCAACTGTCCGGCGTAGCAAGTTATACTAATAAAAATAGTTATAGTAACGAATAATTCATTGTGATAACTATTTTTATTAGTTTATCTTACTATGCTGAACAGTTGAGAGATTTTTAACCAATTAGTTTGTACAGTAACCATCCATTTTCTTTTCTGTGAGAGAATTTAAAATTAGGAAGTATAATCAAACATGTTAGCAAGGTGGTTCGTTATGTTGTTGTAATATTAACAAAGTTAATAACAATATGTAAGGCAATACTTTACAGGGGGTGTTGTACGCATGTACTCTGTTTTACCGACAGAACACGGTAAATTCTATATTATCAAAATAAATATATCGAATTTCGTCTCATAAGGAGATAGTTGCCCTGCGCAATGTAATAATCTACCATCCTACGCAGTTTTGAGCCCAAATATCAATGGCACCCTAAAAAATTATTCGAACAAAATTTAGGTTATTTTATGCTAATATAGAATTAACCGTGCTCTGTCGGTAAAACAGATTACATGAGTACAACACCCCCTTAATGCACATACACACTTCTTAAGATGTCATCGTTCTTTTTGTCATTGTTCTAACTCATTTGGTAGTTTTTATTATTATTATTGTTGTGGATACCTTTTATTGAAGGGTTTAGAGAACAATAGAAGACGCAAATCAATTATCTTAAATTTTCAGAATGAAATAAGGGCGAGGAAATTAATAATAAAATGTGCGCTTTATTGGCGAAACACAAAAATTACAAGTTATGAACAAATTATATCGATTAGGTCTTGAACCGACATTTTTTCGCATATTAAAATATATTCAAGCAAAATTTTATTTTATATTTCCTGAAGAAATTGTCAATTAACTATCGAATACAAAATTTTGAAAGCACATTACCACCTTCATTGACCTACTATTATGTAATAACCATTATTTCATCAGATATAAAAGCCTTATGGAAAAGCAACGAATAAAAGCTTAAAGAGGGTTTAAACTCCTTTCAGGTCTACATTCAATCACATCATTAGCAAGTCAATGCACGCCGTAAAAATCATGGCAATAATCATTACGAACACACTGCGCATATTAAAAAGAACTACCTATACACCAGTATACGTCGAACGCAAGTGATAACGGTGCTGAGAGGGGCAAAAAATCTAGAATAACCCTATTATGCAAATAACAAGCATCCTTTATAAGACGATAAATGCGTAATTACGATTGATCGTCGCAATTACAGTTTTAACGAACTCGCGTCTCTCTCTCTCCCTTCTGCGCGAATCGCGCATTATACACTTCGAGCGAGCGAGAATCACTCCTAATTCTGCATTATGCATGAGGCTGTCGCTGCCGCCGCCGCCGCTGCTTCGGCCTCGTCGCGCCGTGGTGGTTGTTCGCGCGACGATTTTACACTCTACATTTATAAAATTATGTTAATTATAGATAAAACGTCTGTATCGTCAAATATGCAATCGCCCCGGCGCGCCGAGTTCTACGAACGATTTCATCTTTTATTCGAGGCGAGGAACGCGACTGCATGAGACGCTCGTGCGCTGCTTTATATCGATATCGACGATATATATATAACGCTAGTGGAGAAAAAAGGTTTCGCGCCGAGTGCGAATTAAAATTAAATTTATCGTTTGAGAGGATCTATCTGTCTTTTTCTCCCTCCCCTCTCTCTCTCTCTCGCTCTCTCTCGCTTTGGCGCGAATTACGCGCGCGACTATATAAGAATCGGTCGACCTGATTCGATGTTGATTTATAATTGCGCAAAACCAGTAATGCAATTTCCTGGCTGTAATCGAATTTCCCGGTGCTATTTCATCATTAATAAATGCGTCAGAATTAACGCGAGCGCGAAGCGAAAGACCGAGAGATATATATATTGCTCCAGCTTCACTCGCAAAAGCGGACGAATATAAACTGTACTTATGAAACGATTTATATTTTAAGGCAATATTGTTACACCCGAGCGTATCTCCGCCGGTTTGTGTATGTATGTATGTACGTACGCGTGGTTGCGTGTACGGGTACATACACGCACACGTGTGCCCGTGTATGCACCAGCACGTGCGTGAGCGGCATTAATCCCGCGAAATATCCATTTTTGTTGCGAAAATGAAATTGGTATAATACTCGCGCGCATTTATTCAAATGGACGTCTCTGTTGATTCAATGCGATATTTACAATTTAGCGAGTTGTTATGTGCCATTGAAATATTAACAGGGGAAATGTATTGGTCTAATGTATTAAAAAGTCGTATGATGATGAAATTTGTATTGTTATGGCGTGCCATTTTCGTTGTGTATTTATTATTTCAATAATAGAAATGTTATCTATGCATCGTTAACTTTTACGATACCTTTTCGTCGTTTTATGGAGGAATTATAAATTTGTATTTGTTGAATATATATTTACATAAACCAGAGTAACTCTAACTTACGTTTAGACATCGTAGACGATGACACCGTCGATGCAGCAAAAGAATAACTGGCTTGCGAAAATATCGGTAACCACAGCTTCTCTAACAATAAAGACGAATGTTAAATTTAAAGATTATACTTGGAATTTGTTATTAATTAAAATATTTACTATTTTTTTCAGCTTCAACAACGGCTTTCTCTGGCACTCTCCTACTTTTAGTAAAGAAGCAGCAAACAATTCAGAATGTTTATGTTATTCCTTAACTTAAAAGAAGATTACATGAATAATAAAAAAAAGAAAAAAAAGTATTCTAGAAAAACGACTATTTATCATAGGCTCTTATGGAAGATTGAGGTTATGTTCTCCTTAGACATAAAAATGTGTTACAAAAAAAAAACTTAAACTTCCAAAATTGATTAACAAAAAATAACATTTTATCTAGGTATTGAAAACTGTGAACAAAATTTTCGAGATAAAAAATGTCGTGTCTACATGTGTGTATATGTATGTACGTGTTGTATGCATGTGTCTGTATGCGCGCGTGTGTGTGCGTATGTGTGTGTGTGGATGTGTGCGTGTGTGTATATGTGTGCGTGCGTGTGTGTGTGCGATCCAACTAATAGTATATTATGCACCAATTAGGGTACAAAATGTATCATTCTTGTCGAGTGCAAGTTTTGGGGCCGAGTGTAGCGCGTCCGCAAAAGCTCGCACTCGCAAGAATGATTCATAAATATGCATCCTTGGTGCATAATGTACTATTTTTGTCCTCAGGACGCAAAATGAATATTAGCGGCCCGCATAGCTATTCTTTCCTTGTTTCAATCGGAATAATCCCGGAACCGGATGTAGAACTAAATCATTTTTGCACTGGATCTTTAATTAGCAGAAATCATGTTTTGACAACGACACATTGCGTTGACGGTGAAATTTTTGAAAATGTACAAGTTAGTATTGGATCTGTCGATCTTGGAGCTGTAAAAAATTTTCGGTGTCTTGGTGGTTGAAATTCACTGACTGGGTCATGTTTAGAAACATAAGAGAATATATTGAGGACAGTGATATAGCTATTATAAAGGTAAAACATAATTTTTAATAATTTGCATAATCTAGCTTATAATCCCAGTTTTGCTATACGCACATTGATGTTACATGCAATATCAACCATTATTGTCTTCATAAAGCTAAATCTGATTAGCTTTATTCTTGATATTAAAGTTAGCTAGAACCCTGCTAGAAAATAGGCCAACTTCGTTGGTTAACATGTTAATCAAATGGAAGCATTTTTACTTAAAATCAA
>UXGD01007520.1:0-10800 GCA_900474315.1 Torymus auratus | reverse complement strand
TTCAGAAATCGTATAAATTGAGTTTATCCATATTTCCATCACTTTTGGTATAGATTGTATAGCCAATACAACCTTAAACGAACTCTATTTTGTTCTACTTTGGCAATACTTTCGATAGGTTTTTGTAAAATAAGTATATTTGTAAAGTTATGAAAATGTTAAGAAAAATCAGTTTTGATAAAGTTGGTCATATTCCCGGTTGGTTGGCTTATACTTCGTGCAAAAGGGGCTCCATTAGCATAAGTTATGTGTACTAGGTTACATTTTAAGTTATTGAACCCTAGAGGTTTCGGTAAAATCTATTCCCCAAAATTGAAATACCACCCTTGTGTAAAGTAATATTCAATAAGTAAAACTGTTGATATAATTTGTTTTAGAATAATAATTGCTATTCACAGTTTTCAGAATTCAAATTAACTTTGGCTGCTTCGAATACATCATATTATCTAACTTTCGTTAATAAATAGTTGTTTCTAATCGTACAATTAAATTATTCTGAAGAAATATTTAGACAAACATTTCGAGGTTACGTTCTCTTCATGAATATTCATCAGTCGAGGACAACGTGAAGCCCTCGCGTATTCCTGAAACCTCGTCAAGACCGGGACTATTTCTTTAATCGGCTATCATTATATAGCCAATTGCATGTCTGATTCATTTTGCGTTTATACAGCCTCGCGCGCGTAATTTCAGCCCGTCGAGGAGAGGGAAATAATTACTCTCATTCGGCAGAAATTGCGAATTGGCGAGGTTTCGCGATGAACGCGATATCGACGCCGCAGCTCTCGAGATATATAGATGAAAATACAGTGCATCTCTGTCCCTCCCCCCTCCCGATAAGCGCAGTATACAAAGGAGAAATCTCAATTTCTCTTTTTTTTCTCTCCTTTACTTTTTCACCCGGGTCTTCTACTGTTATTATTATTTTTTTTTTGTTTTTTGGAATTTCAGCCAGCCTCGTCCAAGTGACCGTCGACAATGCTCCTCGCCTATACACACCCTGTAGGCCGGATAGAACGATGGTAATGGCGCCTTTTGTCATTTTTTTCCGAGTGGTAGGGTCTACAGCTCTTCGCCGAGCGAATTGTTTTTTAAAGGCCCGTCGCGGGGCGCTTCTGTTGCTCTTATCACAGATTCGCGATGTCGCGACTATAGATAGAGAAAAAAAGCAATTTTTGGCCCCATCGTCGTGTGCGTCCATGCGATCTTTAACGGTTCTACTGCGAGATTTAAGAAGACTCGGGAAACGAGAGAGCGAGAGCGAGAGAGAGAAAGAACACGGTTAATTGGCTTAATTGCCACAGCTTTGTTTGCGTGTTAATGACACGTGCTTCCTCCGGCCTCTTGACAAAGACACGAATGCCCGGGTCAATCGCTCACAAACGAAGGGCCGTGATGTAATTTTCGCGCTTTGAAGTCGCAAGCTCAAAAGCTGCGCTCCAGCTACCACCACCACCACTACTAGTCATTAGTTCGACTACATATACTTTCTCTATTTTTTCCTTCTATACGTGCACACAACACACTTGGTCAATCGCTGTACGCAGGCTGAATCAAAGGGGACTATATAGCCGATAACGACGAAACACACACCAAAGGTTGACGATCAGAAAACGGCATTAGAGACAAAAGCCGCGCGAATAAATTGGTGCTTATATGACACACGGTATAACTATATACCTAATCGATATATATATGAACCGCGCGGTGTCCGTGTCTTTTCAGGATTCCCCTCTGGCTTTCTCTTTCCGCTCTCTCGATCTCTCTCTTTCACGTGTACATTTATATGTGCATTTCAGAATATAATCGATCATCTCGGTCGCGCGCGGACACGTTTACACTGTACTAGCTGACATCCGATAGGCGCGCATACATGCGTGATGCGAGCTCGCATACGTCATGCGATAAAACGCGTCGTCCGTCGAATCATCGTCATCGCGGTGTCATCGGAAGACGAGAGATATCGTATCCCGCGTGATGTCCGCGCGCGCGCGCTCTGTGTAAATTATTCCACAGCGGCTGAGCCGGGGGATAATAAATCGTCGCTGTATCCGCGCGTGAGAGCGCTGATCGCTTGTAAGCATCATAAATCCCCTAATGTTTATCGTCGAAATTATTATTTGATCGCACGGTCCCCATTTAATTAATATTAATATCCGCGCCAATGTTTGATGTATATCCGAGCGCCTATGTCCTCTTATTATATACAATCTTCGTTGAATCTTCGCTTTGTATATATATGGCGTCGTCGAAAAAGATTATTTTGAAGCTTCGGCGTAAAAAATAATGCGTGGCTGTGAAATACGCTGTAAACAGATCGAGAATTAACGGGCGCGCTCGTTGATTTTTGCAGTCGACTAAAATTGGATCTTCTCGAAGCGAACAGCCATTTCCGACGATTAGATTTCGTCCTCGTTATTGCGAGCTCTCTCTCTCTCTCACTGCACGCGCGTACCTACATTGTATTACAATAGCGACGATACCCTTGTACTCTATCTATCTTTCTCTCTCTGGTAGCGCAGCGCTCGTAAACGGCCGATGTAGATGACTTTTATGACATGAATTGGCCGCGTGTAAACGGATTCTCGCGGAATGTGCGTGTAGTGTGGCTTTACGCGTTGCCGGGCTTTTAAAAAACTTTCCCGCCGCGCTCTCTACGCGATACTCTCCGCCAACTACCAGTATAGTACTGTTCCATAAATTCGACCAATGGTTGATGGTATATGTAGTAAATGGTTCGCAGAAACAGAGAAAGACCGATACACTTTCGATCGATTTGAGCGTTACATATGATATATGTATTTTAATATTTGGTACTTTTTATAGCGCATCCGAAAAATGAAAATGGAGGCTTGGTATCTGTACTGAAAACTTATATTCAATACGTTTGAATCTAGTCCTACATAATAGTTAACAAATTTTACGAATATGCTTTAAACATCAGCTGAATATACTTATAAAATCTAATTGATCCGATATATTAGATTTTACAATTTAGTATCCGAGAGTGTTATACCTTTGAGTCACGCATACAACTTGCAGTTAAGGACGTATATTTTTAACTTAATATTTTTTTAGTACTGAGAGAAAGCAAATAGAATTTCATTTTAGATTAAATGATTCTTTTTTTTTCAATATTTCATAAAAAAAAAAAAAAATTTCTGTATATTATTATTATATTTTTATATCCAGAAACATATACCTAAAAGCTACATTCGCAACCTGTAAGTAGGGCATGCTCTTAATTAATATGATTCATTTCAGATATTTGCGTAATCAAGGTATTGTTGCATCATTGTTTTGCCAATAGAATTTATGCCCCTCCAAATTTTAATAAACCAATCATTTTATAAATCCAAAATCACCTTTATTCGTATATACAATAAAACAATAATTCAGCTTCCTCGTGTAATCGCGTACTCGGACCGATTCACCAGGAAAAAAAGCGACCTTTCGGATAATACATTTCGATAAAATTTCGAGAAAAGCCTGATGGAAGTGACGTTCAATTTGGCCAAACCCACACGCTCCTATCATCCCGCCGCGCTCTCAGCACAGCGCGCGCTTATAATGGCATTTTTGATACAATTGTCAAATCGTTCTTGAAAGATAAAAAATTGCGCATGAGAACGGTGACATTATCCCGGTGGTGTGTATATCGTTCGAGAGCGGATTAAAATCTAATTTCCATGTGAATTGTCGTTAATCGAAAATTTCGGAACAGCGGCAGAACAGATCCTATGGCAAATTGCGTATATATATTATATACTCCACTGCCGTTTCTCATCATCCGCGAAAGTGGACGGCATTCATATCATACACACACATCGCTAGCTCAAAATATATGAAACCATCCCCCAAAATCGCATACTATCACACAGCGCTTCGCGCGCGCGCGCCACTTCGACGTTTACACGGAATTATTGATAACAGGCTGGATGGCTCCAGGGAAAAAAAAGCTCAACGAGGGACGAAACAAGAGAGCGCGAGCACTTCGGTCGATTATCCACTATATATAGGGAGGGACATCGTCATCCCCATCGTGGCCTGCTTTACACAGGAGCGACGGGCGAATTTAGCGCGAGTCTCCGCGTGACGTTGCACAGTGCAGGCCTGTTGTGTTGCCGCGCGCGCTCGACGGAAAGAGCGAGGTCGAGAGGTCGAGCAACAGTGCATTCTCTGTGTGTATGTGTGGCTGTGGGTGTGCCTGCAGCATCGTCTTTTCCTGCGCGTCCTCTCTTCCATCCGGCGCCGCGCTTGGTCAAGTTTTTCAAATTTAAGCCTATTCAGAGGCAACGGCTCATACAATAATGCGCGCATGCACCCGAGAAAGAGAGATAGACTGAGCGAGTGAGAGAAAGAGGAGAATGAGCCGCTAGATGGAGAGATGAAAATCTTTCATAAAGTCAAAGATATTGCGCGCATTTGAATTTTCTCCCGCTCGTACTTTGCACGATATATTTCTTTGCGAATGCCTTTATATATACTGTGTACACCTCGGGTTTCAGTGGCCGCATTGATTGATGTCTATAGATTCGAT
Source organism: Torymus auratus (assembly GCA_900474315.1). Lineage (NCBI taxonomy): Eukaryota > Metazoa > Arthropoda > Insecta > Hymenoptera > Torymidae > Torymus > Torymus auratus. The sequence continues at coordinate 6,260 of UXGD01007520.1, read as the reverse complement.
TCGGAAATAAAAAAAGTTATCTCGTTAATATCTGCAGGTATATAACCATTGAAAGTTTAGTTTGCGACACCGAGGCTTCAGATGCGAAATCCCTTTGACATTATAATCAATGAATATGAATTGCTTATTATTTTTTATTTCTTTGCCGATTTGAATATTGGCTTGTATAATATACGCGAAAAGAGGCAAATCTTTTGCAAATATCGCAGTTTGCTAAACGTGAATTATTTATATATTTGTGTTGATAAATTATTCATTCCTCAATTTGTGAAAACGTGATATCCATTCGAATTTTCGTTAAAATAACTTTGAAAGGTTTATAATCTGCGAGAGAGCACGTACACGAGTATAAATGCATGTATGAGGTCATAACTACATATATATGGTTTTATATTATACGAGTGGGTATAATACAAAAATTAAGCTCATTAAAATTTCATTTCGACATAACTATTAAAGAGAAACAAGTTTTTTCAAAATTATTAAAATTATATAATATACGAAATCTCACGGAAAGCCGACCATTAATAATAATAATAATATTAATCTCCACTACTTATCATTTGCGTCACGGGACGCATATTCCGCACCTCGTAGCCGGTGCAAACATTGCCGCGCCAGAAATTGCGCCGCTATAAGTAGAATGCTATGCCGAGCCAACAAGCGCATAGCAGTCCTTACCCTCCCGCCCACCGGTAACAAGAAAATCTTTTTTGCCGCGCTTCCTGTTGCGCGTCCGCATTAAAATTGTGCCAATTTCGCACGAAAATTCGATCAACGATCGGCGCGACTACTTTGGAAGTATATTTACGTCTCGAGGAAAGGTGAGGGCGGTATAGACGCGGGGAAAAAGGAACGAGCGGAGCGACGGAAGACGCGGGCGCGCTTCGAATCATTTGCAATTTCGTTCTTCGCCTCGTAATTTCAAGCGGAAGATAGAAGCGAGAATGAAAAGGGAAGAGGCCGAAGGGAGGTTATAAGAGGAAAATCGGGTGTATATTCGAGATTTTCTATGAAAAGTCTCTCTGTTGATGTTATTCCTCGTAGAATAACTGTATAAACGGGCCGGCATTCTTTAATACGCGGACTTTCAAAAGGGGTCGAGAGTTTGTTTTAAAGCATGTATAATAGGGATGGAGTAGGACTGTGATCGTAGCTGGTTAATGGAGCCTGAATTCCAAGAGACATTCGTGGTGCGCTGAAAGGATTTTCTGCCATTCGAATGAGTAATTAAACGGAAATCGTCTGGTAAAAGTGCTCACCGATAAAAGCTTGATTAGAATTTCAAACTCGGCGTACCGCGCTGAGCGCTCAACTCTTTATACAATTGAGTCATGGATATGACGTAAGGTTACTCGTTCCAGGTCAGGTTATTAGAAAAGATATATGACGAATACACGCGTCGGATCAAAGTATAACGAATTGTCGATATATATAGATAAAGATTAATGTACGGAAAAATAGTCGATTTCGTGTCTTTTCAGTTGAGCTCTCATATTGTAATAAATATGGATTATTCTGAAAATCTTACTTTCTGCTTCGATTTAAAAAGTATTTATTGCTTTATAAAAAGATTCGTATAATGTCTGCGACCTTCAAGTTGACGATTCATGCTATTACTGCGAAAGAAATTGATCAACAATGTAAAATAGAAACTCTCGGGAAACTTGATTTCTCTCTCTGTCGTGATCTTGTTATATTATTATAACATCCTCATGAAACATGTGACATTTTTTTATATCGATCATAACAAAATATAATTGTATAATATAACAAAGATTCGATATATTTTCATCAACGCGTCCCTTCAATCTGCATTAAAAAAACGTTATCTCGTGCAAAATGTACAAATGACAAAAAATACATCAATCACCTGTATATAAATTTTCTCTGTTTGGATTCCCAAAATTAAATCCACATAAAAATCCTTCCTCCATCAACCGTAAAAACCAGGTCAGCCCGAGAGGCGTTTTTCACCTCCTGTGCCAAAGAAAGAACAGGTGCGCGACTCACGCACACACTTGTTACCAAATCTGTTTTTACCCCTCTTTTTTATCCCGACCGCGAAAAATGTCGCGCATATGCCGGTGCCCATTGCGGACCGCACGTGACGTCGAGTATACACGTGACTTTTTGTTTCCCCCATTCGTCGCTCATATCTGCACCTATCGGCTTTTTGTCGGTTAATTCGCGCAAAAAGTCGCGGATTAAAAGTGAAATCAAACGAAAAAAAAGAGCAACAGTCAGCGGTACCAGCAGCAGAAACCAGCGAGCGAACATGAAAATCGGGAAGTGATTGGCTCGGCAGAGAAGAGAAAGAATTTGATGGGATCGATCGAACGTTCGACGATCCGAGAGGATTCGCGTATCTGTCTTGCACGTGTGGAATTTTATATTACATCGTCGTCGTCGTCGTCTTTGCTTCCGAATAAAAAGGCGCTAACGCAGAAGCCGGTTGAAAAAGGTGCTAACCTTTATTAGCTTAAATTGAAGTCGACAGTAATGCCGAAATATTTATAACATTTAATTAACGTCTTTTAAGACGAGTAATATTTCAAAAAATAATTCACATTAATTGGCATGTTTTCAAGGTCGCCGATTGTTTATACGCTATCTTAGAATTTACATTTATATAAACATTATGAGTACTATGGCGCAATTCGTATTCTTTTACGTTACATATAAATTTGATACTAAAATAATTGAATAGTAAAAATAAATTTTGAAAGTCCCTACGACTCACAATGTTGATATAAATGAATTCTAATCATTTGTTTGAAAATAATTACTTGTCTTTTAAATCAGACGTTATATTTTCGTCGGAGTTAGCACCTTTTTCAACTGGCTTCCGAGTTATAGCCCCTTTTTTATTCGGAAGCATCGATATACATCAGTATTATATACTTCAGAACAGAAGTGCTGCGTGGAAAATGCACGATTCACGCGAATTCGCAGCTAGCCCGATGATTGTTCGACGCGCGTTTATCAGGCAAAGGCTATATGTACCGTATCGTGTCGCTGACCCGAATTAGAAATAAATTAGAGGGAACTCTCGAACGCCGATGCACACATATAGTACGAGAGCTGCATACACGTCCTCCTCCATTCAATTGTCATTTATGTCATTCGTTAGCCCCGTGCTGTTTCACCCGATGATTCCGAGCGGTACTTCAGCCCTCTACCTCGAAAAACAAAAAAAAAACACACACACACAGCCACATGTATCACATCCTCGAAAGCACACAACACACATACGCGCGCTCGCTAGAAACAAAATGTAGCTAAATAGACGCCGGGTAGAAAGAGAGAGCTTTCCACTCGCGAGCAACAGTAGCGAGTGAATATCTCCCCACGCCTGCCTCTCACTGCCTTTTTTTCCTCTGCTCTCATTTTCGCTATCTGCCGTTTCGAGATCTCCGACGTATATAGCTGCGCAGACCCGATACAAAACCAACGGACCTGATGCGCGCGCGCGCGAGCTCGCAGTGTGCATGCGAGCGAGCTGATTCTTTCGGGGATACACTCGACAGTGCGCGCCTGCAGTTATGCCAGTGTATTTTCAAGCTGCATACGACGATGCATTTTTTTGGGAAGATCACGCGCGGGTCGAAGCGGCGACGGACGCTTAACCTTTGCACACAACGTTCCTGTTTGTGCTGGGAAAATTTTTGGGAACTTTTTTGTTTTCGAGGAGAAACCGGGGAATATTCTTTGGAGTTTGCTCTATCCTTCCTTCGCTAGGGGAGGCGGCTGGAATAACACAGCTGCGCGCTTATGAATCTTAATTCGCGAAAATATTATTATAATTGTAGAAGTTTGAGAATCATGTTTAGTTTCGGAATGAGGTTTATATTGTTTCTAAATGTTATTCTGAAATGTGTTTGGACAATTGTACTTTTTATTTTATTGTTGCCAACAATAAGAAGTATTTAAGTATTTATATATTTCGTATATGTATTTATAATTGAAATAGCATAATTAGAACAACTGTAAAAAGTCCATTAGAGGCTAAATAAGCGGCGAATTGAAGTAACAAGGTAGTCATGATCAATATAATGAAATTTTTTTGCAAAAACTGCAAGATTTCATCTGAAGAATTGAGAGTTTAAAAGCACTCTTGTGAGAGTTTCAAAGTAAATGTTACAGCTCTCGCGCGTGGACTGGTTATTTTCTTCTTCCTTTTTTTTGCAAGAACGAATTTAAGCTCTTCTTCGGCAACAAAACACGATTTTAAGTACGCAGCTTAATACAGTAGTTACATAAGGCCATTTAAACCTTTTGTAAAAAGGGACAACGAACCAGCGTAACGTGACTAACTCTTCCTTTATAATGAACACGAAACAAATTATTATTTGTTCAACAATGATCAAAAGGCGTTCACTCCTACGCCAGCGGTACTCGATATTCTGCGAGAACGCGTTAATGAAGCCGTTATTCAGAGGCGAAGAAAGCGATTTAGGGAGGGGGGGGGGAGAGACGAGGGGAAGGGGGCGCGTGGCTCCCGTAAAACGAGCAAGAGAAATGAAGACAGGAATTGTTTATGAATAAGAGGTTTCGCCTTGGAATAATTGGCATTCCCCTTTTTCCCTCTCTCTCTCTCTCTTTCTCCTCGGGCTCGGTAGCTGCTAGTTAACCCGAGAAAATTACCATTGAGATGGAGAGAGAAGAGCAAAGATGCACGGAATGAGAGAGACAGAGAGAGAGAGGGTGTATGCAGAGATATTTATATACCTCCCGTCGCAGGCTTTTAGCTACGGCTAGTTAGCGCGGTGTATAGTTTACTGTAAAAAAAGGACTTGGCTAAAGTCGTTAGTACGTTCTCTCTCTCTCACTCACAAAAGCGGCTTTCCACCGTGTTTCCCATTTCACGCTAACTCGATAAATTCAGCCAGCAGCGTGTCGCCTTGGGCGTTTTGCGCGCAGCTACAATATATATAGCTACTGTTCGTCTCTTCATTTTTCTGCGAAGCATTACGGGGCGTGGAAATATTTCCAGCCTCGACTCGTTGCCAAATCGCGGATTTTCACTTGAGCTCGCGGGATGTTTTGTATCGCTTCAGCGCGCGTTTCGTATACATATATACAGCTTGCAGCACACGTCGTCGAAATCCGCAGGCGGTGTGCGATTTTTTTTTAACGGAAAAGTATGCAACTGGCGACGTAACGCAGCCATTATTTCGGGATTCTTTTGAACTAAGCGAGATCAATAGGATGTATAATCGGCTTTCCTGTGTGTGTGTGTGTGTGTGTGTGTGTGTGGGTGTGTGTGTGAACGCGCGCGCCATATTATTTTGTGTAAATTTGTTTCGTTCGTGTATAGGTATATATTTTTAAACAGAGCAGGCTATGTATTGTTTGGCACATACACCCCTTTTGTGGGCTTCGTTCTACCCACGTAAATAATAATTTATTACAGATAAATGCAGAAAGGCTAAGGAAAGAATATATAATTTCATATGTATAATTGGCGCGGTCAGTAATGCGAAGCAAATTCGTGGAACGAAATGCATATTGTAAGTATGTATTGGTAAAAGAGGGCCGCAGTAGTGTGGCTAATGGCTCGCGCGGGCGTTATATAGTCGGGCTCAAATTGATTTTAATTGAATGTAAATCGAACAATGTTAATTGATGTATTATAATGCGTATTCGCGGAGGGCCAGATTTATATTTAGGTATATAGTTTAATTTATCCATAAATAGCGATCAAGTGGAAACGCCGCTGGGTACCTTAATAGCCAATATACGCATACATCGGTAGCATCGAAACTATGTCGAGCTGAAAAATCAATTGATATTCTCCCAGAATTCATACTCCACATGTATATATCGCTTACGATCTGTATATGTTATCCATGTGTTGCAGAATGTACCACAGCTGACTGTACATCGCGCACGGGCGGAGAGGGTGAAGCGCCATCGGAGAGAAAGAAAGTGAGGGGATAGATAGAGGCAGAAAGAATTGCTCTCTCCCTGGGCGGGAGACCTCTCGAGCGAAAGGAGGGGAGAATGGAGGCTGAGAACGCAACGAACAGCGGCCTCAACGGCACCGATGCCAGTCGCAATTCAACGCCGATCTTCACCATCGATCCGAACTTCATCGAAAACTGGTATGCTGATATTAGATTCTAACGGATATTCCTTTTGAAACAACGAAAAATCCGATATAGAGGATATAGCCGCGAGCGAATATCACTTTTACTTGATTGCTATATAAAATACGATAGGATAAAATTTCAGCGATATATATATATATATATATA
>UXGD01007519.1:0-10802 GCA_900474315.1 Torymus auratus | reverse complement strand
AGTACCGAGTACTCGACTCGAGTTCGAAGAAAAAGTTCGATACAGTTCAAACACGCCGAGTCGAGTACTCGTGCACCTGTAGAAAATAATTATACTTGATATTATTAGCTACTCACCCAATGTTGATAATTGGAACGACTTATCGTGTGAGCCACCGTTCACAATTCGACTTTTTAAGCGACGAAAATTCAATATTTTATTTTACAATTAAAACGGATAAGGCCTTTAAATTGTCACTTCAAAACACATATGATAATGAAACCTACTGATAATTCAGATAAATAGTTAAAACTTTTTAAATTATCGAACCACATGCGACATTTACAAATTATCTTATCCTAATTACAGCCAAAGCACCTGTACTCCCCGACTCATTTACTGCACATCCAGCGAGGCAACAGTTTCGAACTAGCAACGTTCCTGGTCTGCCTGCTCCTAGGACTCGGTTACAATGCCTACGTCGTCAGCGGTTACGCATCGCGCGAGCAGACTCGCTGCGACCAAACGAAACGGTCTTGTCCCTACTTACCGCTTCCGCAATCGCCTCCAGCCCCTCCGCCAAAGCTCGATACCTCCAAGTATCGGCCCCGATCGCCGCCTGATTTCAGTAGCAAGTTCCTCGAAGCCGTGCAGGAGAGACGACGAAAGATGGAAGACGAGGAGATCGAACGACGTGAAGAGGAACGTCAGCGGCTCATTATGGTATTTCGACTTTTTTTTAAATTGATTTCAAAACGTTTTATTGGTTTTAGTCAAAAATCGAAAGTGTTAATGGGGCAAGCCTGGGTTAAAGTCTAACAAAATAGAATTTAGTAGAATTAGTCAGATATAATTATTTTTTCAAATCTATATAAAAAAACAACTTTATGCCTCAAAAACATACATAAAAAATAATTATACTAAAATCTATTTTTTCAGGCTTTAACTCAGGCTGGCCCCTTTGAACCGATATATATATATATATATTTTTTATTCAAGTTGAAGTTAGCTCCAGAAGATATTTAATTCTACGTCTTTTTTCAAACATTATTATCATTGCTGTATACCAATGTTGAATGTCCCATATTTAGCGGAATTCCGCCTAAACCACGACCTAAACATATTTATTTGCAATTCAGTATAAAGTAGAGAGTATCAATGTATGGTCAGACAACGTAATTTTAAGAAGATTATTCGAAACTCATTTTTCTTATACATATACAGATATTATCGAATTTCACTAACAAATAAAACGCACATCAACATAATCCTGATCGGATAGAAAGCAAATTTTTCCGCCCTCTTTCTCAGGAATTAGAACGACCAACGGCTGATCCACACTTCGGCCAACGGATTCACGCATGGGTGGTACTGCTACCAGGTACCTGGGGTCCGCACGGGCCTGAGATCACCGAACCGATCTTCGTTGAACCGGCGACGGGCGAGGCACGTTCTCCGAGCGACCTCGAGACTGCCAACGTCTACCTAGGCGTTGAGAGCATCTGGAATGACCGCAACTACTGGGTAAACATGCAAGACTGCACCGAGGCGTGTGCCAAATTACACTGGAATCTCGCCAACGTCAAGCACTGGGAGCATATGCTGGCTGGTGAGCCGAAGGACATGAGAAATGTTGACGACGACGAGGACGAAGAGGTGAACATCCGCAGGGACTTTCACATGGTCATGCCTGGTTCATACGTCAGTCGTATTGACATTCCATTCGAGGGTATGTCCATCGGAGTGTATACAAGAAATACCGTAAAATGGGATGAACCGAGCATCTGTGGCGGAAACCGAGCGCAGCTTTTTAATATTCAATAACTTTTGCAAATGGTAAAATTTTTTTAATTTGTCAATGCAGTTTTAAAAAGCATTAATAAATAAGTAAGAAACTATATAGCTATGTCTTTTGTGACTTGTTAATTTTTAACGCTATCCTAATTTTAAAATCTGCTCCGTTTACCCTGAAGGTGTTCGCTTTATTCCATTTTACGGTACATCTTATAATAAAAATTATATATACCTTAAATTGCTTTGCAAGAGAAATAAATAAATAATTCCTGATTAATCTTTTCGTAGATTACGAACGACGATATCCGAATGGTCGTAAAACCATTTTTTACAAAAAAACTAAAGTCGAATTATTTGCCCCATACTTGCGCGAAGATGGTTTGGTCGAAGCAGTCACGAAATTCGAAGATTACGAATACAAGACAGCTTCTTATGTTTATGAAAAGTATGCGTACCGTGCTGATGGGCTTGAAAGGACTGAAAAAAATTTACACAAAAGACTTGCTGCTGATTACTATGCTAAAGGCCGGCCGGATGCTCTCAAAGGTTCGCGATTAATGATTAAACTGATAATTTGATTCTTATATTTCAATAATGTTAATTTTAATTCTTCCAGTTCATCAATATTTCATGAATAGCAAAGATCTCGTTGATGAGGAGAGAACATTGGAATTTTACGATAGCAAAAGATTCGATGAACTGTCCCGTATTAAAATGCATTCTTTGTATGCCTCACAAGATTATAACTATCGCGATGATCGTCTTTATAATCGGTACTTATTTATTTGAACATTAGTATTTTTATAATCATTTTATATCATAAAACTTTGATCTCTTCACAGATATGTCGAATTTTCCCCTTTTAACGAAGAGACTGTAGAAAATTCCATACATTATCGAATGATTGTTGTAAGTTTCAGCACGATCAGCAATTATTTTTCTAATATTAGACCGTATAATATCAAACTAAATTTTCCATTTTGCAGAAAATAGTAGAAAAATTTCATAGAAATGAAGAGGTCCCAGCAAGCAAAGACATTGCGGTTCGTGAATTCGACTTTGTAGAAAACGAAATACGATTAACTTATCACTACAGCGAGGGTCAATATACACAAGCTACGAGGACATTCTTGAAACCTCCTGTAACTGAAAGAGGAGATCGTCTTGTATTTTTGCCTCAAATGACACACGGCTATAATGTAAATAATTTCCGTTCAAAATTCCAAAATATTAATAAATAAGGGCCTATATGCATTTATTGTTTTGCAGCCTGATCCAATAGCCAGCCCTGACGATTTTGACGATTTGATGGATGAATTGGAAAAACAATTAAGCGAAGAGGATGATTCTGTCATGCAGATACGAAGCGCAGAATCAGAGATAGATAATTTCCTGTTAGTCAGAGTGAATGAGTATTCAAGACCAACATTAAGTATCTCCAAATTCGATCCAAGTAGAAATCATGAAGCTAGAGCTGGATTACTCGCTATGGTGATAACATTTTCATAAATTTCACGTGCAAATTTTTTGAAACTGAATTACTTTTTTTTACTACAATTACATAATTCATTAATTTAAACTTGATTATTAATATTTTTCTTATATTTTAGGAGGAACAAATAATAGCTCAAAGTCAACGAGAGTTAGAAGAAGAGGTAGATTTCTTGGGACCATATTTAGCACGTCTTGGAAACTTAAAGTATTTAACAAAGAACCAAGCTTTGCAAGTTAGAACTTATTGTCTTAATGACTTTAAACAAACATCAGTGGACAGAGCCAATAATATCCTGAAAGATTTCGAAAAATACGGCAAAGAATTGGAAAAACTACAATCAATACTAACTCAGGTGAGTTTTTCAAGTCAGTTTAAACAATAAACACAAACAATGATAAAAATCTCAATGATAAAAATAAAAATATTTATATGTATACTACAGTCTGAAGGCTTGACAAAAGAAGAAAAAGAACAAATCTTTGAAAAGGCTAATAAGATAAGTATGATATTACGTGCCTTGGATGAACGAATGAATCGTCACCGTCAACTCGTTCCTGATCGGTATAAAAAGCTTCTAGAAAATCTGAAGCATAGTCGTCGCATTTCCATTCTATACGACCATTAAGAAAAAAGGCGCAAAGGATATACAACACAAAAAAATACATTATTACGTGTAAAAGGATCATGTATTTTATTTCATTGAACAATGAATGACGCTCGATAGATTTTGTACAGAATGTGAGTTTTTATAAAAATGTAGGTTTTTTTGGCTCTAATTTTTTGACAATAATTATATCGTATGATGTGAGAGTTGAGGGACTTACAGGAGCGAACGGCTACTGAAAGGACCACGAACCCATTTGACCAATGCAATGGCCTACAAAATAATTAAGACAATATGTCATTATTTATGTATTAAAAATCTATATACTTATTCATAATTTTAAATAACTACCTTCGTCATCGAACGTGGCAAGGGTGAATTTACTAAGCTTATTCGTAAAACTCCCAACGTTTGACAACATTGAACTATCTTGTAATCTGTTATTGGCATTTACATTTTCATCAGCCGCTTCACATTGCCTGCTCTCTTCAGCAAAATTTGATATTAATGTATCCATCATTATTGCCTGAAAATATAATATACAAATGCTTTAACTAATGGCTATTTAAGTATTTATTTAAAACAGTGAATTTTGAAAAAATTTCATATAGATGAAGACGTTTGAGTACTATAGAAATAAGAATATGTTTAGACAATACTTTATAATGAATTCTTACTTGTCTTGAGAATACTTGTAGTATTTTATATACACGTGCGCCGTTTTCTCTCACTGGAAATTGGAGAAACAAGCAAGGCAAGCAATCTGGATTATTCTCATCAGAAGGCTTTGCCATTTCCCAATTTAATTCTGAATACCTTAATCCCAACAACAGACTCTGAAAGTTGATAAATAAATGTTTCAATATATATTTTTATCTAAATAATAAGAAAAATAAAAACTTTTTTTATATATTATATTCCATTATTTGAAATATGCTTCATCCGCAAACTGCTATAGAAAACATTATTTGTATTATATTTTATAGGGAGAAAGGAGGGTGCCCATGTATGTACATCCGCATATACCATACTAATAATAGAGAATCTGAAATTATCTGAACTAACAAAATATTCAAAAAGAAAGATTCCCGCTTTTAACTGCTGAATGTCCGACGAAATCTTGACTTTTCCACTTATTTTATATAAAATGATAAATTCGTGTGTTCTTAACTTTCTCCGTACTTCTCCGGATTACTCACGATGGCATATTAGATTTGTACGTCTACAAATTTGAGCATCCTCTTTTAATAAAAAATTTAAAAAAAGTAAAAACAAAAACAGACTGACGTAACACTTACACATTGCGCATCGTCAACTATGTACACTCCAATCGTATTGATGGCAATGAGCACTGGCAGATCACTATTTGTGATCCACGAGGCAAGCCCCCGCACGGGCCTCTCTATCTGTCCCTGAAAGAAAGCTGCCCCGTAGCACGGAAGGCCCCAACAAAATTCCAGGTACTTCCTCACGAGTTTGCGCGGATTTGTGTTCGTGCCGGAGTGATTTGGTATCCTCTTGTACTGCTCGAGGAGTCGGGCCTCCGGCGCGCCCTTACCACCGACCAGACCCAGCCCGAAGCCGAGTCCCAGCAGCAATGAAGGCGAATTATAGTGATGAGGCAGAAAGCGTCCTCGGTGCTTTCGGAAGTAGGCGAGGGTGTGCGTTTGAACGTTGTACGGACCAAGCTCGATGCGCGCCTGTAAGGCTCCCAAACTCGCGTACCTCGCCTGGCTTTCGCAGGGATACCTTCCTGTTGTGAGATAAAAGAATTTATCGTGAATTTTTCGTTCGTTTATTACATTCAATGTTAAACCGCTAAATTAAGTATTTAAATAATTAATCTGCATCATTACACATTTTTTTTTTTTTTTTTTTTTTTAATTTATTTTTGTTGTTACATTATGATCTATAATAAAGATTCTCCTATAACTTTAAAATAAAATAATCAAAATTCGTACTAAATAAAAAATAACTAATTTATTGACAATTTCTATTCCACAATATCATTAAATGTTTATTATCTGTCTGAATTTAAGTCAATTAAACTTAAACAATAATCAGATGTGTAAGAAAAATGTATTTACCATCAAGTACATTCTTCTTCGCTTCTGCATACAATAATTCTAAAATTTTTGGTTCTTTGATTTGCTCCTCATCTCTTCTTGATAAAAACACATTTCTTCGAAAATACAACACTGGTTCTTCATCATTGTCTCTACACCTCTGCGAACCATACTTATTGACTAATCGAGGCCACTTTGTTGCTAATTCCAATGGTTTGTGAGTTGGTTTTAGCTGAACTTCCAATTGAGATGAACACATCCATAATGCAAATACAGGTTGACTGCTAGTAAATGGTGGTGTTCTAGCTAGTCCCAGATCTGACTCCGATTGTATTATATTGATGATATGTTGAGCTGTTGTACTTCGCTCAACATCCATCATCAAACTTATTTCAGACATGAGGTAAGCAGCAATGGTAACTGTTGACCTTTCTGGTTGTTGTGTACTTACTGGTTTAGCTTTAAGCAATTATTTAACATTAATTTAACATTAATGAAAAAATATTGACTTGGTAATGAACCCTTAAATAACTTTACTAGTGTTTACATTTTAATTGATTCATGATTGAGAAAAAACATGTGGTTTTAATCCATAATTTAGCAACAATTTTTTTCATTCTCACAGTTATAAATTTAAACAATTAAATAATTATTATATTTAATGAAAGTCATGTTTACTTAGAATATATTTGGAACATATGTTACTACAGAATTGTCTTTAGCTAGTAAACTGCAACTGATTTATCAAAAAAAGATTTTTAACAATCATTATATTACAATAAAATGGAATGAACATAACATGATTGTAAATCTTGTTCTTAATTTTATTTATGTATCCAAAATATTAGATGGTTAAAGTAAGATGGATAGTTCTTAAACTCGTAATTATTATTGGAAGGTTCATTTATAAATATTTTTTGATAAATGTTCTGAGTTTATTAATTAATAATCCCAACTTACTTGGTTGGCATATTCCTTCAAGTTTGTAATCATGTTGAAAGCGACAGACAACTTGATTTCTCAAATTCCTCCCGCAATCCTCTTGCTGCTCCATATTTTTATGGTTTAACTATTAAAAAAATATTAAACAACTAAACCTCCACCATCACTAGGCATATTTTACTACTTATTTACATTGTTGTTTCTTTACGAGATCGCACTTAACGTCGCAAACGACCTTTCATTTTTAAGCATTCCTTACAACTGACCTTTCATGCTCAAAGTATAACTGTTATTCTGTTGATCTAATTTGTTTACAACTGTCAATTGTTAACGAAACATTTTTAATTTTACGTGTTCCACTGCGATCGTGGATTTTTCCTCAGCCAAACCATCTTTACCTACTGAAGAAACCACTGTACTACATTGTGTTGCTGAGCATGCTATAGGGGTGGTTATTGATTTTTTCCATCTAGGTTTAGTTTGACAGTAATGGTAGAAACGCGCTGTTATTTCTGGTAGGAGTAGAGGGCTCATGCGTGGTTTTTTTAAATTTATGTATAACAAGTGATAAATTTTAATAGTTTTATTAATTTTAGAAGTTATTTTACAAGAAATTAAAGAGTTGTACCAGAAGTAGAGTGAATATAAATAAAAATTTATACATTATATGATATATAAGAAAATTGTTTCTTTGTAAATAACTTTGTAAATAAAACTCTATTTCTAATTTACGTAAATGTTTAGAAAATAAGTCTAAATTTTCTAATTAAGATTTATCGAAGTAATCAAACGAACATGTTTCTACTCCATAAATCTTAAAAATAATGTCTTAAATGTAGTCAAATTTTAGACAAACAATATTTTATATCAAGTCTGCTACATTCATCGGCATTTCATCTATTTGTGTGGAGTAGTACTGTTCTATATCGCGCAAAATTCTTATGTCGTCATTTTTTACAAAATTAATGGAAACACCCTTTCGTCCAAATCGTCCTGAACGACCTATCCTGTGAATGTACAACTCACGATTGTTTGGTAAGTCATAATTGATAACCAATGAAACTTGTTGGACATCGATTCCTCTTGCCCAAACATCTGTGGTGATTAATACTCGACTGAAAAAGTATATTTTTGTTTAAATTCATGCCAAATGGGTTACATTATAAATAACAAAATTACATATTTTAAATATATACCTTGAGCCAGATCTAAATTCTTTCATTATGTTATCTCTTTCTTTCTGTGGCATATCACCATGCATAGAGCAGACTGTGAAATTAGCTTCTCTCATTTTCTCTGTTAACCAATCTACTTTACGTTTAGTATTACAGAATATAACAGCTTGGGTAATAGTGAGTGTATCATACAAATCACAAAGAGTATCAAATTTCCACTCTTCTCTTTCAACAGCAACGAAAAATTGTTTGATTCCTTCTAGTGTCAACTCATCACTAAAACATAATGAAATTACAGAATTAGAATCATTTCAATAAATTCTCTAAAAATTACTTTTTTTTTTAAATTAATAGTAAACAAATCATTATATTAAAGCAATCATTATATTAAACAATGGTAAAGTTAAGATCTAAATTAATAATACTAGTAATCATTTTTGGTTGATCTATTTTTTATCTTTAAAACAATTCTTAGTAGTTAAAAATAGTATATTACGATACTAGTGCAGGAAATTTTCACCATACCCTGGCAGAAAGTACCACTTTCACTCCCAGCTCCGAAACGTGAATGTGGTATCTTCTGTCCGGGCATGATGAAAAATGGTATACACAACATGGGAATAAAGAGGGCCATCCCAGAGCACGTGTAAATTTGCCCCTGAGCCAAAGGCGAGGTTCTGGACTGACCAACTCTTTACCTCCCTTGTTGTGTAGTATACTAATTTCTAATATTTAATTTTGTTTTCTACTATATAACGAAAAAAATAATAATTACCGTTTGACAAGAATGCGAATAGGGTCAGTCATAAATTTACTTGTCATTTCAAGTATTTCATGGGGCAAAGTGGCAGATACTAAGACAACTTGTGTTGCTGGTGGGAGATATCGGTAAACATCATAGATCTGCTCTTTGAAACCTTTGTTTAACATTTCATCAGATTCATCAAGTACTAGCATCTTAATGGCCCTTGTTCTCAAAACCCTCCTTTTAATCATATCTGAAAATTAATACATAAAATAATTATAACTTAATTTGTAGATAGAAACTATTTCTGTATAACAATTACTATGAAGTATGTATTAAGTTCACTATGTAAATTTTAATTAATATTACTAATTTTTTGAAAAATATAAATCTGGATATGTCTGGATGTGTATACTGATAATTTTAAATTATTTTTAAAAGATTTTACTAACTTAGTCACTTGAATAAGCAATAAAATTAATTTACAGTAATATAAAATAAATTTAAAATACAATTATATTTTTTAAACTTTCAAGGATTACAAAAAGGCTCTTGTTATTTGTCCATCAGATGTAACATTTATTGATTCAGAGTTCAAGTTTCAAAACAACCTATCTTTGTTTTGTTTTGATATTTGACTAGAGAAGCTATATCCCCTTATACATGTATATACTTTGTTATATATATAATTCTGATTGTCAAATAGCAGAGGTATTAAAAACCATTATTCATTTTAAATAAAATTTAGGAACTTCAAGTTTAAAAAATAGACGAATATTAATTTCAAATCACTCAAATTTGAGTATCTCAAATCAGTGTTTTAAAATTACAATTATAAATTTTTGGAAAAACACTTCAATTGTTATAAATATTTGAAGGGTTATGAGAGATTATTTTTAAATTATATATCTTATTTATAAATTAAATAGATACTTACCAAATACTCTTCCTGGAGTTCCAGAAACAACATGCTGTCCATAGTCAAGCTTCCTAATATCTTCACCTAAATTTGTACCACCAATACATGCGTGGCATTGAACATTCATAAAATCTCCCAAAGCCAGGATAACTTTTTGAATTTGTGTAGCAAGTTCTCTTGTAGGTGAAAGTACTAATACTTGCGTCTCACGAAGTTGTGTATCAAGTGTTTGTAAGATGGCAATAGAAAATGTTGCTGTTTTTCCAGTACCAGACTGAGCCTGAGCAATAACATCTCTCCCCTTCATAATTGGTTTAATAGAACGTTGTTGAATGGCTGATGGCTTCTCAAAACCTGAAAGTACAGTTACATGTCAGAACTTGGCTTTCTCTAATACTGTGTAATCATAGCAAAAATATAACTGTCTATTTGCACAAAGATCACTTAAATGTAAATATGTATTTATTATTTATTTCAATCGTAAATAGTACGTTTTGTAACTCCTTTAATATGAGAAACACATTTGGAATGGAAAGAAAACAAGATTGAAAAAGCATTCCAACATTTGAGGTTATATTTGTTAGTATCCTATAACAATGTGTAAATGCATACCATAAGCGTAAATTCCTCGTAGAAGCTCATCCCTGAGTCCCATATTATCGAAAGTTGGAATAACTTCGACATCTTCACTAGTTTCAAACTCAACATTCGACAAATCCTCATTTTGTGCAACGGGAACACGACGTGATCTGCCTTCCGCCATTTTTGCGACTGACATGGGTGACAACAAGTTTGGCCTAAGCTTGGCCTATTGCTTATGGGCAACGTGGGCAGCGCTTCGGTCTGTACTCAGTAGGTACGACGCGAACTCAACTCCAGCTCGACTCATCGACTGCGGATGTTCCAATTTCCCAAAGCGGAGTCGCCGAGACGCCGACTCGCCGAGCTGGAGACCGAAGCGCCAGATTGCGGACAGTTCTAAAACTTCTGCCATGGGTGTGTTCCACTTCCGTTCGTAAATCACAGCACATGCGCACTTGTCGCACGGGCAAAAAAAAAGGAAATGCGCATGCGCTGCACATG
>UXGD01007518.1:0-10806 GCA_900474315.1 Torymus auratus | reverse complement strand
TTTCTAATATGTTACAAAAGTAGATTTTGTTCACTAAAAATAAATTCAATAAAAAATACAAGATAATTTTTTTTGTTTTTCATTCAATGTTACAGGTTCGCAGGTTTTGAAAAATTTCCAATTAACATATCGATACCTCGTTCTGAAAATGAACAAGAAATAAAATGAGACCTTCCAAATTAAAATTGATTGAAAAACGAAAAAGATTAGTATTCCTTATTGGATTAATTTTTAGTGAACAAACTCTACTTCTTGTAATATTAGAAATTTGGTAACAGTAATTTTGTTCGTTAAGAGCCCATTTTCCGGTTATATCACCTTTCAAATTGGAATGTGCGCAAACAAATCATTGTAAAAAATTATCATAGCTTTAAGTCTATACTAGGCTGCTGAAGCCACCTTATTAATCGTAAAGAGTTTACAATGAGGAAATTATTAACATGCATACCTGACATCAACTTATTGAAAGATTATACACAAGGAAATTTTTCATATTCGGAATAATATAAATCAAGAACATTAGATATCAAAGCACTCCCATGTTTATGTCACTTGGCACTCAGCGCTACTCACGCAGATAATAATCGCAATCTCGGATCTATCGCTTAATTCATATTAGCTGTCGAAATATACTATAAAAAACATACACAGATCGAGCACCGGTCTTACCATATACCTGATTCACTCTACTCGTATTTTCCGAGATAACTTATACGTCGACTTATTTACAAAACCGAAAAATAATCATACAGCACCAACTCGAAAAAAAACACGCGAAACGCATTCGCCTCATACCCACTCTACACCCCTTATCTTAAATACGGAAACTGCATTAGCATGTTTACCTTATTCTTAAACTCCATAACTATGCGCGTGCGGCCAAAAAAGAACCCCAGCTTCGGCTAATTACATGCAAATATATATCGGCGAAAAAAGTACACATATTTAAAACGTGTATATCCGGCCCATTAGGCGCTATTTATACATCTAAATATACTCGCGCTGTGTATATGCATATATATGCAGCATATTATTACACGACACTAGCAGCAAGCGCAGCACAGCCTCCGATCTATAGAGTGATCCTTTGAGACGCGCTATTCGCTTTCAGTTCAACGTGCTCCGCTGGCCTTGACACTTCCTCGCTCGCTCGGTCTAGTATATATAAGCAAGTATCTTGCTCCCCTCGCTCGCACGAGAGCTAAGTGTATAGTTGCACTCGACCAGTTATAAGCTTTTTTCGAATGCGAAACCGAATAGCCGAAGGGGGATGAGTTCGAGGAACACCGAGCGTGGATATTGTAATAGTATAAGAGAGGTATAGAGAAGATTTTCCGGTGTTAATGAAAAAACCGGATGCAATAGAGGAAAAAAAATGTTTATAGTCGTGCTTGGTTTATGAGAGGAAACTATATGAATATTTAATGAGAGTTGGGAGAATAATGAGTTGTTGTTTGTTTGAATAAATAAGTTTGAAAATAATGAATTGCAGTTTTGGAAATATATATATAGGGGCAGTAAAAAGCGACTGTTTTAAATGCGTTTTTGGTCCCGTCTTTCAGAAATTACGTAGTAGAATGAATAATTTTGTACTTTTTCGTTCTGATAATAATACTTTTACATTTGTACGACTAAAAAATTTTGAAATAAACTGAAATCTGTTGGACTTGAAAAGACAATTCAGCACTGTGGTGTGTAATTAACGTGAGCAAGGTTAGCACGGTAGCAAAGTTAGCAATTTCGTGTAGCCATGTGCGATATGCAATTATGGAACTTGGATCTCTTTGACATACGACAGAAAAATAAAAAAAATAGTTACGTGGAGCGTTACAGCGTAGTATGCAAAATTGATATTTCTATTTTTATATACTATATATGGTTGGTGTACCAGTTTTCAGAAAAGACTACGTGACTTTTTGTGATACTTTTTTGTCTCAATGTCGTCATAGACATTGCTCTCATTTAACTCGGAACACGATTTAATGCTATTCTTATCAAGACTTCTGTAAAATTACAAATGCAGAATTTCGAAGCGCTGCAGTTCTACATTGAAATATCTAATCAACATTGTGACGTGCGAAATATCTCATGTTTGTCGCATCACGTATTCATGCACCTGCCCGTATCATCTTTTTTCGCCTCTCTATATACACAAAACCTGCACAACAAGCGCAACAACATCGTATCATACGCACACCACATCAAACCATGGCAACATCACGTGTATTTTAAGAACTATACTCGCGAAAAATCTCCCGCTCTATCCCAAACTATATCTTAATCTCTCTACATCGAAAAAAAATTGGCGATAGCGCGATCCCATGGTGAGGAAAAAACGCGTGGATCACGATACTCAGATTATGGGGATCCGTGATAACTTCGTGACAGCGCAGTGGCGATAAAGACAGCAGCCTCGCGCACATTCGGTTGCTCGAGCGTGTGGGGAAAGCGAAGAGAAAGAAAGAAAAAAAAGAGTGGAAGAATAATATAATCAACGCCTCGAGCGCTCTTCGATTTATCGCCGTACGATGCGAAGGTCAAGTTCCATACTATCAGATATTCATCTTTCTTTTTTTTCGCGCTCTTTATCTCTCGCGCGCGATTGGATTTCGGCGATGTAGATAATGAGCGACAGATCTCGCGATGATTTCAATGCGCAGAAATAAATTTATCCGGTGTATGATTATCGTTCGATTCTTTCTTTCAATTATATTCATACATTTATTAAAAAATGAATGATTTCCTAGTGACAAACTACACTTACTGCTCGTTACTCATCGATTACGAATACCAAACACTAGCAATTCATAGAAACTACATTCAGCCACTCATTCCAGTAGGTGTCTCTTTAACGATAATGCAAAACCGCGAGGCAATAATCATAAAGCGATGAAGAAGGAAAGAAAATAATTTCGCCGTACGGTCAAAGTACAAGACACGGTTTTTTTTTCTATCAAGGATGCACGCGCAGACAGCCAGTCGCTGCGAGAATCCTCTTTAAGAGCGAAAAAAACTACCTCGGATGCTGAATCACGCGGCGCGCGAGCTTTTTTTCTGCCGATCATGTGCGCGTTCATTGATGCAAACGCGCGGATGAATTATTTTTGATTTCATAGCTAAGTACAAGCAGAAAAAAGTTTTTACAGAGTCAATCTTTTTAGGAGATTATACGGCTTTTTGTTCGATTTTCGCATCAGCTATGCACATAGAAACGTAAAAAAAAAGTTGTTTTTTCTTCTTCTAGTATAAGTACGAGGAAATTAATCCGATCGCCGATAAAACTTGAGAAATCTATTAGAATCCGAGAGTAAGACTGATAATGCCAGGCCAATTACACGCCCGCGGTTCAATGCATTTTTATCTCGACCACTTACAAGCGTTAAAATTCCTATATATACGCTCGTGATTCTTCGCTCTTTTTTTCCCCTCGCTTGCCTATATATAACGTACATATCGAGATGAACAAAACCGATACGCGCCCGGGGAATCTAATCACTCGGTTTTATAAGTCGATAAGCCGAGACAAAGGGGACTGTACACGAAATAGCTCCAGCGGTTTCGATTGTGAAACGGTCGGTTATACAAGCGATCGGAATTATCGACGTGTCGCGAGTGGTGAAGAGAAAGAGAGAAAGAGCGAAGCGTAATAATTATTATGGGGCAAATAATGTCAATCGGTTGCACTAGTGCGCGCGGACGATTATGTTTATCGATCGATAAAAAGGTAAATATTGGGGGGTGATTCCGTGCTCGTCGCATTGACATATTTTCGTGATGACTTCTCGTGTGACTGCATAGCGATGAGATGCGGTGTTGTTCGTTTATCGATACCGGATGAATGTTTTAGATACGTTGATTCGTATATATTTCAAGTATGCAAATATATTTTAGTGTTCAATTTTGTTATTTAATCCTAAACTATAAAAATTTCTTAGAAACTATTGTTATGTAAAAACTATATGTGTCAACAATCAATAGTCATACTTTTATAACGAATATAAAGATCCGAAAATAAAGTCGTAATAAGTCCACTTTCCTAATGTGAAAAGAAACCATTACAAAATTAAATTACAGATAAGATCACAGATGAAACGTTTAATTAATTTTTTTTTAATCTACTTTTATCTTTCCGTACAACGAGTAACTTAGATTTCATAATATATTCCAAGATTACCTACTCCAACTTTATAAGAAAACGAAAGCAAACACATTCTTCTCTCAAAAACCGCTAATTTCTTCGAAACTCACTCGAAGATCTCGCGTGCTGATGACATTATATATCTGTGGTTGACCAAGAAAGAAGGGAACAAGTCGTTCGGGAAAGTTTTCGAGGTATTGCGATTTAAATGCTAAAGCTTAAAAACAACTGCCAACATTTTCCCTTCTTCAATTTTCAGCAAATTTTTTACAAAAAAGAAAACTTTAAAAAATGGTGCATTAAACCTCAAAAAAAGTAAAAAATGGTCTTCACTTTATTGAACTTATTCCCTTCTTCCTTGGCACCACACAGATATATAATTATCATCTAAAGCGCGCATCATCAACACAACAATAATCATAATCTGACACGATTCCGATGGCACTTGCGGCCGATATCGCGGTGGCTGATCGGAGCCGCGCTGTGATGATGTGCCCCCCTTTGTGTGATGTATCTCGCGGATAAAGACGAAATCTCGGAGAGAACACGCTCGTCGTTATAGATATGAGAGGAGAGCCAGAGCGAGGCCAAGTTTTCTCTAAATCGTTCTGATATGACACCGTGCATGAATTTTCGTAAATCAATAGTTGCGTTGTTTATAAAGTTGGAGTTTTAAAATGTTTCTGTGGATTAATAGCAATCGAAGGTTCACGTAAGCCGCGGGAGAACATGTTTATGTATATTTTTTTTTTTTTTTTAAGAAAAAAAACCACTTGAAGATAATCATTGCTATATAATTAATTTTTTGCTCGATTTGCGCATTTATTTGATGCGGTAATGAAGATTGGCTATAGGTAATTTAACGATGACAATGCGTTATTTTCTTTTACCGATATGTTTCTAGCTATTTTAATCGACTGTGTTCCAAGAGGCAATTCAAACTGAAAGTTACAAAATATAGTTCATCTTTATAGTAAGAAATTCTGCGTGGATTCAGAATTGTGCAAACAAAGTTGTAGCTCTACAGAAACGATTACAAAATTAATGCAATATCTAGATAAAATGCGATTGCCTTGACTTCAAATGGCAAGTGTCTCCAAAGCCGCGGGGAAGAAAAAATCCGATAGATGAACTTGAAACTGTCAACGCACATATTAATCACAACAAAGGAAAAGTGCGATGGCAAATATCTGAAAAAGTTGCTTTTTTCCCATCCAAGCTGCTGATACAATAACCAACAATATATAAAAAAAAGCCGGCGAAAAATCAAGCCTCAAAAATGCCAATCGCGTTGTTCCGCACCAATCATCAAACTAACGTTACAGAGATGCGTAGCTTGGAAGATTATCTCTTTCTAAACAAGCACGACTCTTTTAACGTTATTCCAGATTAAAAGGAAATCGTTTTCAAGTATACAAGCTCGCAGCTTCGCAGTAAACATCGTTTCGATATATAAAGTATTCAAAACCTGCACATGACTCGGCTATACGTTACACCTTCCCCACTTAGCAGACAAAAAAAAACACCGCGTAAACTACCAATTTGCACGAAACAAAAGTTGACAATCAGGTTACGGAATCGGCGCATACCTTATAATTTATGCTCGCATAATACGCGATTATATATACGCGCTTGTCTAATGTGGGCCGCTGCTATATACGCGCGCATGACTTCCTCCGTTGCCGGAAAATTTATACGGAGCAATAAGCGGGGGGTACTATACTCGCGGAATGATACCGCTTTTCCAGCTCGGACACAAAGAAAATGTTTCTTTTTCTTCGAAATCAAAGAATCTTCTTTTCATTCTTTATAATTATCACATACAAACATACGACGCGTGAGGTATCATCGTGATCCGATAAGATTCGATTTCGGATATTATACAGCCGTATACGAATTCGGGTATACCAGCAGCACTCGACGATCAGAAAAGTACGATTTCGTATTATATACACGTTATACACCTGCCCGTACCAGGGAACTCACCTTTTCCCGCAAAACTACATTCCGCAAAGATCGCCGCTCGCGTAGTAGGTACATAAGAGAACCCGATCGAGACTTTCTCTAATCTCGCGCCCTGCGAGTCCCCGGCCAGTGTTTATTACGTAACGCAATTATATTTCGCGCTCTCCACCCGGTCCAATTATTATTATTACATGGCCGGTGGTTATAAGTAGTCCACGGAGAGGATGCCCAGTATGTAATAAGAAACGATAATTGGTGGAGGTAAGGTGGCAAGAAATTTTACGGCTGTATTTCGAGTATACTTATACTTTCGAAGAAAGAATTTCTCGCGAGACAGATTATTTATCCGTTCCGAGAACCGTTTTTTTTTTTCTTACAATACAATCGTTACAAGCAACATTAAGTTTGTTCGATGCACACATACGCGGGCGCGTCGCGAATTTCCGCCTGCAGCCGTATCTCCGTAACCTACCGACACACTTCTATTATATACATCATCACGCTGCAGCATCTGCGTTGACGCACACACACATATAATAATGTCACACGCGCGCGCGCACTGTTTGCCCCATCGTCGTAATGTTGCAATAACCGCCTCCTCCGCAGAGAATTTTATGTATATATATGTTCATCTTCTTTTTTAATAAACTCTTCTCTAAATTATTATACCGCCACGGTCGATGCGAAATCGGACTCCGTTCGTAAAAATCGCAGCGCGCAAAGTGCAAGAAAATTACGTCACCGTAGCTCTCCTCCCGCGCGCTATCGGTATGTATATATTATACCCGCGGGAACGCACTTTTATATCGCGGGCGAAACTAGTTTGGAATCTTTCGTATTGTGTGCGGTACGACAAGAATTAATGAGATGGAGTGAAGGGCTTTACTTAAGAATTAATTATTGAGGGTGATAAAGAGCGCGCAAGACAGCCTCTTCGGGTGTATATAACAATAAAGCTCTTATAGTTTTGGAGGTGCTCCAAACGGGAAATCGGAGTTTTTTAATAAATGAAACGATACCGCGATATTATTACTACTAACTACGGTAGATTATGTATTTTCCCGAGTACTTTTTAAATTATAATTATTAATAATTAATTTTAGCAACAACAAAAAAAAACTATGATTTAAATATAAGCTTTGCTACCAAACGATTTCAAATTTAAATTCCCCCCATTAAGAACCGCTTCAACCCGCACTGCAATTTCTGTACTCACCAGCTGACGGCTCCTCAATGTATGCGTACGCAGACCGCTCGCCCGGCTATTCTCTCATGTACGGCGGGACATTCAAATCACTGCTCTATATATATATGCCGCACACTTCTTCTTCTTCCTTGCACGTTACAGCCGCGCAGCCTCCGCACACGTCTAGACGCACGCGAATCGAACGACCGACTAAGTAGAATCAGGTCCCAAGGAGTGAGTGTCAGCGTCGGGACTGCCGCACGCGCTGTCTTCTTCTTCTTCTCTCTTTACTAGCTACTCTCGCGGCGGCGCGCGGACGACGAGTGTGCGTGACGGACTACCGCGGCCGGCCGTTATTCTCTCTGTCTCTCTCCCCGCTACTATACAGTGGCTCTCCCACAAACACACACATACAAGACACTATAGGCTGCGCTCGGCTTTCGTTTCCTTTGTTTTATAAGCGCGCACTGCTCTCCCACTCGCGAGCGTGTTTTCGCTCCCTCTTTCTCTTAGGAGAGATAGTTTTTTGCGGGGGTGCATGCGCGAGCGGAGCGAAGTTTGTACACATCGACGAGAGAAATAAGAGAGGTGATAAGGAGTATGAACATGAGGACTGTGGTTCGGCTGTTTTTGCGAAGGTGCGGCGGTGAACGGTGAGAGTGATTTTCCGCGGTTTGATGTTTTGCAATATACAGGGGGAGAGGGGGAGTTGTTTTTGCGAGTGAGGAGAGGTAGAGAGAGGGGCTGTAAGTTTGTTTACATACATATTGTTAAATGGAGAGGGGGAGGAGATAGAGAAAGAGTGACGGACTTTGTTTTGACGGGATGGATCAAGAGGAAAACCGCGGCCAATTTGCATTTTGAGTGCGTGATGTGTATGCCTTTTCTAGCATTTGCGTTTAGGAGTGTTATAGTGTACATTGGGTCAAGTGTTGATTTTTACCATTATATTTATTGCAAATAATGAATTACCTTGTTTTATGTTAATCGTCAAGCAAGTATAAATAGGTAGACAAATTCTTGGATATATTAAAATTGCGTTTAATAATTTTATATCAGAGTTTAAAACCCATTTGTATATTAGTCATCAGACTGATTGTGTACTGTAGCGTTTGTCTATCATTTATATATTCAAATCAAGTTCCCGATGCATCGAATTGTGAAGTCGGTGCATCGGGTTAAAGCAGCTTGTGTATGATTATCATAATTAAATCTGACTATTTTTGATCTACGATAGAAAATATTGTGAATACCTAGATGATGTATATTGACAAAATAAAAACTTTATAAAAAAATTTAAGCACAAATAAGGCTGAATGGCTTTGTAATATCTGTTTGAGAAAATTCTTCATTTATCTACTTGAACGTTATGTTTATTATTGAATTCTTGTTATTTAAAAGAATGAAAATGTTGTACAGGTATATATCAAGACAGAAGAATTAAGCATCATTATGTGATTAAAAAAATATATGTATAACATATCCACTACAAATGTTCAACACCAATTGTACTTGTAATTACATGCACGGAGAAGAATTTTGTAGTGAACATTACTACTCAATACTCACTAAATATAAAATAGTGAGAAATAACTATCTCAGTAGTTAAAAGTCGTGCACTTCCGATAGTGGGCATCTACTATTTTAGTATAGTTTAAAATAGTTAAATTTTGCTATTTTAAAAAAGTTAATGTACACTACTAAAATAGTGTGTGCCGACTATTTCGGAAATGCACGATTTTTAACTACTGAGGTCGTGTTTTTTCACTATTTTACATTTAGAGAGTATATTTAATTGTAAACGAGGGACAGACTTATATATTCTTATTAAATTACTACAAGTTATAGTAAAATTACTATTAATGCGGTAATTTTTATACGATATAGTAATTTTTACTATATACATCGTAATCATTTTCATGAAACGCTGAGTGTATTCCAAATTCAGCATCAAATATAGTGATTTTGACTAGAAAATGTTTCTCTATGCATGAGGGATGAAATAAGAAAACTGAGTGGTTCAGCGTGCAGACATCAAAATTCTTATATATTTTGAACTGCTAAATACAAATATGAGCTCAATTTATTGCGCTCTATCAGACCAGGACTTTGAGATACCCCTAACACTGAAAATTTTGAGATATCTTTATTGCAAACTGAAACAGAGGTAAAGTTTCAGAAGTAGTATTAGGCAGTATTTGTCGCGATTTACAGAATTGATTATTTGGAATCATATGAATACGATGTTTCTTTTCAGACAAATATTAAATTCAAATTTTCAGTCATTATTTCACGAAGAAGAAAAAATCATACTCACATAAATTAAAATTTTAATTTAATATTTCTCAAATATACATATGATTCAAAATGCATTCTTTAGAGAGTGACGAATAGCACAACTGACCAAATAAAAAATTTTTCGAGTTAGGGGTGTCAGAAAATTCTGAAGGAATAGAGAACAATTGAGAGGATTTTTGCGTTTAGCAGCTCAAAATACATAAGAATACTGAGGTCTTAGCTATCCGACCACTCACTTTTACTTTTTTGTGTAAAATAGCTCATTTATCCTGAAACGTATTGTTCAAAACTACAATTTTGTATAATTAAACTGAATTTTATTATTAGAACTCATAGTGCGGAGTACATAAGATTTCTTTAAATATTAAGGGGTGACCTCTATGTTGATGCTTCAAAGAGGTAATTTTTTATTGTTTAAAAAGATATTTCGAAACCTGTAAAATACAAAACGAGGTTATTACTGAGAGCGAAATTCAAAACTATTGTAGCGAGAGTTCGTGGTTGCCATTCACCCCAAGAAAGTCAATGAACGCTGAATCCAGCGGCAAGACAGGCGCAGCTTCTTGACAACAAAAGAGTTCCGCAAAGCACGTAGGTATAGGAATTGGCGAAGCTAAATGAGTGTTTCGGGGAAGCCGGAGGACTATTGTATGACGCTAAAATAGCAAATTAGCCGGAAAGTCATGAAGTCATACATTTTTCCCTTGCCGAAACCTTAAAGCTTTTTTCTCCGTTTTTCTCGAAACTTTTTTTTTTGCCAAAATGGAATAATCACTCAAAAACCTTTTAATAATATAAATTTTTCCTGGATGAACCTCACAGAAAGATAAAATGACAGAAATAAAAAAGCTCTAACTTTACTGCAAAAAAGAGTAACATTTTTTTAAATTTCAAATTTTTGCTTTGAACTCTGACATTTTTTCCATTTTTAATTTCTTTTTGATGTTCTAAGTTCATCCATTTACTACAGGTAGGTACGTGTACTAATAATTTTTCTTTTCATGGTTGTTTTAGAGATACTTATTTATATTTTAAATCCCTTCACCGCTCTTCAATACACCATGCTTTAACTATATGCCATTTTGTATTTTATTAAAAAAAAAAAAAAAAAAATTAAAAAAATGTAGAATAAAACTGAACGGCTTGTTATATCGACGACTGAGAGGAATAATCCGCTAACTCAGAGAAGGCTTCGAGAACCCGCTAACTCAGCGAAGGC
>UXGD01007517.1:0-10808 GCA_900474315.1 Torymus auratus | reverse complement strand
CGTTGGCCACTATAGGAAAAAACTGTTCCTAATGTCCAAAACTTTTGCTCCAATACTTGGCCCCCTTACTTACAATACAGTACATAATTTTTGTTAATTGAAAATATGTGATAAATTTTTAATTCTCAACTTACATAAACTATTGTCTGTAATATCTATTTAAACATGCAATGCAACAATGTTACTTAAAATATGCAAAAACATATTTTACTTGAATATATAACTTATGTGACCACTATTTGGGCTGGAATTATCTTGAATCTTAAGTGAAAGTACCAATAGATGGCCGCTGAAGCACAGATGTCAAGACAAATTGTAATTTATCTTCGTAAAATATAAATCAGACAATGCAACGCGTTGTTAGTTATTAAAAGCTATATGTCTAGATTAGATTTGAACAAGAAAATAATGTATTTGTATTAATGTAACTTCAAAAACATACTATTAAGTGCAGGCGGACACTTTTTGGTATTGGATTTTTGATGGCGAAGTATTGGTACTTTCACCTTGTGTGTTATTAGAGAAAAATGTAATTCAAACATTCTAAGATATTTGAGATATCACAACGTAAAAAAAGTAATCTTCAGGTATGCCAAAATATATTATATATTATAATGCACACATTGAATATAAACAATCTTTTCTAAAAGATTTAAAGACCCCAATAGACGCGCTTGAAAATTTTTCAGTGATTCGAGTGCTAATTATTTAGTTCTCAAAAAGAAGAAAATTGAATATTTTGCAGGGAGGTGAGAAAGATCGGGGGCAGAAGAAAGAAGAAGATAAAAAAAAGATTCCGCGCTACGGCCCTGCCAGTTTCTTGAAGAGAGAAAACGCCGGCGCGTTTTATCGCGCAAAGTGTCCTAAACCGTTCCATCTTTTTCCGAGCGAGCGAGCGAGCCTCCGGGGAGCTTTGCCGAATGGCCGTCTAATTGAATATTTTAAAGGTGATCATTTCGGCGAAAGTACGTTCTCAGCACATAACTTCGTCCGATGGAAAAGCTCTCTAGAACTAATGCATCCCTTAATCCCATAGCTGGGTGAACTTTCAGGCCCAGGCTCTACTGTCTCTCTCTCACTTCTCGGCGGAATACTCGAAAGATAGAAACTTTCTACTGTCAAAATTACTTTGGCGGGTAATAGTGCAAGGAGCTAGGGATAATTGGTGCCCATGCAGGCAACTCTGCCTTGTTTAAAATTATTTAACAGGCGTTCGCTAAGTAAATTTGGATTGAAGAGTTGCCATATCGACGATTTTGTTCATTCAGATTTATCTATCGCCCACCTATAAATATAACCTTTGTATACGTGATTTTCGAAAAGGCTTGTATATTAATTACATGCTCTTGGTGCTGAATAGTGCTAATTTAATGTACTTATCTATGAACCTATTATATCAGCACCGCAATTTTGGAATTGAATGTCATTTAAAATCGCAGCCTCAAACAAAGCTTCATCTGTAGAGAATTTTCGGAATCATTATCTCCACAACTAAAACTTTTGATTATAGAAAGTCCAATTTCAAACTTTAGTTGCAGTGTATTTCAATATGAAAAAATGATTCACCATTACTTTATTGAAGCAAAATGCTATCGTTCATTCTCATTTGTATGAAGCATTCACGTTTTCCCCTCAAAAAATATATGCCATTGTTGTTGATGCACAGTGTTGTTTGCTCCCCAAAAAAGGAAAGAAAATACAAAAAACCTTTCAATATACTCGACGGAAATAAATTTTTATATATAAAATAAAAAAAAAACTCTAACACGATTTTATGTTAGAGTAAAATTTTATATGAGGCAGTCTTATGGCCGTTATACATTTTTTGTAGAAAAAAGCTTTTTTTAATTGAATCTACTCTAAATGATTAAACTTAAGTCTTTTTACCCTGAAATTTGAATTTATAATACGAAAATTTCTAGTCTGATAAAAAGTTTTGTATTTTGTATTAATTTTGTTTGCCCTCGTTTACGTCGAGAATGAGAGTTTTTTTCTGAAAAGTTTATTTTACACAAAATATAAAAAAATGTTTGTTTTGATGCCAAGCTAAATTATTTCATAACTAAATTGACAGTGATATCCTGCGTACCGGAAAACACAGTTATCCTGCAATAATTTTTAATAACTGTGTACACGTGCTTATGATATTCTGTAACAAACCACAAGCACTTTATTTTTCCCTTCATAACCCGTATGAAATTCTAAATCGAGCGTTCATGAGAAAATAACAGTATAGAAAAAACACGTCCGTGACTTTTAAATACCTTATTGCCCACTCATTCCGCATACCTATACGCACCTATTAATCCATAATGCAATCAAGGTAAAATCAACAATACCGAAGGGCAGCGTAAAAAAGTCAGAACGTACGACTCCCTTACGTCCATAATCGCGTTATCAATCGAGTAAACTCCTCCACGCTATTACTGAAAACGAATAAGCGCGTCCGTACGTCAAAGAAGCCCTCACTCCGCAAGCCCGAAGCCCAGCTGTCATCATGTATATGTACTCTTACACGCGCGACTTTTCGCATTCAATAAAATTTCGGGAAAACGCGCGCGTGCGCGCCGTTCGATCGCTATCTAGACGGGCAGCTGGCTGAATATTTCATGCGACGACTTCCGCGAGCGCGCGCGTACAGTGTGTATCGCACAGACACACACACACACACCCGCATATTACGTTATAACGAGCGCTGCGGGGCGGTTAGTATAATTTAAAAGCTTTTCGCACCTTTCTCTCCCTCTCTGCTGCGAGCGAAGCGAGTCGGGTACAGCGCCTAGGCTCTTTGGCAAATAAATTTCATCGAACCGCGATGCGCGTGCGCACCGCCCGGCGTCTGTGCTGCTGGCGGGCAAAAGCGACACGCGGCGGCGGCGGTGTGTGTGCAACGCGCGCGCCGAGTGACTCTGGGGGGTGGGAGGAAGTTGCGGAGCGCAGCGCTCGAGGTGGTTTACCGGAGGCTCGCCGCACCGGCGAATGCCAGTCAACGCAGGCGCGCCATCCACGTCGCAATGCTCGCCCTCGCCATTCCCGCACTCTACCTCGTCACATGGGCTTCCGCGCTGAACGACCCCTCGGCAGGTAGATTGCAATACAAACATACACACGCATGTACTAGCCAGAGAGTTTATATCTCGCACGCGCTTTATTATCTCTACGCTCTCGCTTTTTCTTGTCTATAGTTGTTTGCTTTTGTTTCTGTCGGTTACTTTTTTTTCGCTTTTTCTTTTTTGTACTTTTTTAGTTGAAAGAAGTGACACTATATAATATTGTGCGCGATTGTTCTATGGAAGGATGGTTTTTATTTCTTCATGCCGACTGCAACTTTTGTTTTCCCGAGTGCAACAACAGCCGGAAGCATCAGTATAGAGCGCTCGAGTGAGGAGGACTTGTGATTGTTGTTTACATTTGAGAGGGAGATGCAGTTACGCGGGGTTCTGAATTATGGACTTTATTTTACGTGTATCATGTGCGATATGGTCACTTAATTGTTAATCTGCGATAATTAAGTCTAGTGTGTGTATGTGTAAGCAAGCGCTGATGCTGCCGTTGCTGCTGTTGTTCATTTAAAAAATTTTACGGCTGGAAAGCGCGGGAATGCTTTAACATTCCATTTCAGGTGAATTTAATGTAAAATTAAAATTAATTTCGTGTGTATAAGCAGCGGGTATTTTTTAGCTTCAAAGCATCTGTTTTTACATAGATGCCTACTTTGTTTGCAAATTAATGCATTTGGTTGTATTGTTATTATAAAAGACCTGTGGAAAAATACGAGAGAGGCGAAATTTTCGAAATTACAAAGTTTTAGTTTTAATGGAGATCACCGCTTGTGGAAAATTAACCATATTTTATAGCGAAAATGTTAATTAAAATGGAAGTATTTTCAGCAAAAATAATATAATTCATCTAAAAGTTCTATTTATTACTTAAAATACAGATTTTATGAAGTGTAAATGCCATAATTGGATTGGTACGTAATTATGATTATACAAGCAATGCTCGTTTTTAACCATGAATGTTAACTAAAAAATAGCTGGTTTCTAGTTTACTTCTAACAGGGACAGTGCTTCCGAAATAACGGGTAGGTACTTTTTAAAAATATTTTTCAATGATTTGGCGAACATTTTCTCGATATTACATTGATTTACGTACCGGAACTACGTTTACTACATACATAATTCGTATGAATAAATAATTTTTATATTAAATGTGAATCTTTTCGACTTAGAAAACGATTTGAAAAATACATTTCCGTTTATTAATTAAATATTCATAAACGATATTACGTTGTTCAAAAAATTATCTATAATTCAATTATTACTCATTGGAGTATTTTATAAATGTTGTTGGGTATCTTTATCAATATAGCTGAAAATACTGCCATGTTAATCGACTTTGCTACCATTATAAATATGATTAAAATTTTAAGCATCTATTATAAAAACATTATTGGTTATTGTTTATTTCACAACAGATGGCTATGAGTTCCTTTACAGACTCGAAAATATGTGTATTGATACGAAAAAACCTAATAAATTAAATTCTAAAGCATTCAAAATTTCCCCATAAAGTTAACAGGTGAATTATATGATTTTTTTAGTCGCTGCTAACATTTTAAGCAGAAAAGTTTCTCAGTTATTTTAACATATCATGATTTCGCGTGTAATGGATCTTTACTTAGAGTTTCCGGTGTGTAAAGTTGAACTGTAGGTACAGTTTGCGTAAAGAGTCGCTTTACGTACACTACGTGTAAAACTCACCCTTATACATTCAAATGACGCATACTCTAAAAAAAAATAATAATATTAGACTCGTAAACTTTATACCCTCGTTGTGATCATGCAATACTCGGTGCATGAAAACTACTATTAAATATATTGTTCGAAAATTGTTTTCACCTTTCCCTGGTCGAAAGCGCCACTGTCGCTCTCGGTTTAAAAACTCAAATGTGGTATTTTGGTCCTGGGCATGGTGAAAAATAGACTACGCACCATGAGGATAAAGACGACCACTCTAGAGCACATAATTGCCACCCTCACCTTTGGCTCGGGTGTCAATTTCCACGTGCCCTGGACTGGCCAACTCTTTACCTCCCTATAGGGAGGTAAATACTGAGAAAATATATTACGCATCGATAGAAGCGTAATATACTATTCACGCTTCCCAACTTATTCCAAAACATTGGGGTCCTTCACGTTATATCATTTTTTCAAAATGTTCAAAGTGGTAAAGGCGCTCGATTCTTTTCCAAACGGATCAGAGTTATCCCTTTATTCTGTTTCTCCGAAATCTATAATCCTGTTAAAATGCATATATGTGAAAATCGACAATACTTTTAGCTACAGGTGAAATATGTTGTTAAGTAATTTATTGCTGCTAATATGAGCTTGCCCTGCGAAGCATATAAACGAGATAGAGTGGAAAATCTTCATTTTCGACCTAGATAACCAGTTCTGTAATCCATATTGGTGTGCAAGGCAGGACACTGCCTGAGGATGAACGAAAATTTCCAGAATAGTTCACTTTTTGACTCTCTCCAAAAGTGGACCTTTTTTTAGACAGTTTCGTTACATCCCCAAGCTGCGCCTTGCGATGCACACTAATATGAATCACAGGACTGGTTTTCTAGGTTGAAAATGAAAATACCTTGTTTATGTGCGTTGCAGGGTAAGCTCATAGCAGCAATAAATTACTTGAAAAAAAAATCTCGCCTATAGTTAAAAGTATTGTGGATTTTTCCAGATGTCTTCACATAGATTTTTCAAATCTCACTGTGACCGTCAGGAAGAGTTATCAAAATTCTTTACAATGAAAAGAAGCTTTTATTAAAAATTTCCCACAGCATAAGTATTCGTTTTCTTCTATTTTCGTCTTATAAACGCAAAATTTTGTAGTCATTTGATGTAACTATTCTATAAACTGTCTGTAATTTGTTTGGCAGATAACATTTAAGTAGTTATTGGACCACTTTAATTATTTTTTCAGCGTTCTCATTGTTTACGGACAATTAAAATTAATAAAATTATACCAGTGTACTAGACAGTTACATTTCTCAATCGCATCCTAATTAATCTTTTAACAGTTTGAACTCGATTGCCTGTGTGGGTATAGTGATTTCCACCATAGCGCCTAGTTACCGTCTCCTCGGTGCTGGCATCCTTTTTGCATTTAAAAGATACTCTGCCTGGCGTCGTCGAAAATTGAAGGATATCAAAGCACCTTGTGCGTGTAATTTATGCTGATCATGGCGACAAGAAGCGGCGAAAGAAGCGCTAGAAGTGAACTTTCCGGCAAGTTGAGCCCTCTTCGTAAGCGCGCACGCCGAACGGGATTTATTTTGTTCTCCCTTCGCGTTCGACAACTTGGCACAGGAAAGCGAGAGAAAGAGAGAGAGAGAGAGAGAGAGAGAGAGAGAGAGAGAGAGAGAGAGAGAGCGATCTCCAGATTCACGCAGTGCGCGCTATGAAGTCGGGCTTGACGTCGAGTCAAGTTGTTATCGAGTGCTAGCTTGCTCTGATCGTGTGTATCAACGATCTATCCCGTGTGACGACAGAATTACTGGTATTTTGAAAAGTCGCTCATTATTTTTTTGCGCTAATTTTTTTTTCCACATGAGTGTTAATGCCGCTTGATCAGAACGCATTTTTTACCCTTGTATGCACGGGCTGATTTCGGCTTACAATTAGGTTGTGCGTGGCGAAAAGTCCGGGGATAAGAGGGGGATGAAGCGTGGGCTGACCGGATTTTGAGAAATAAATTCGAATCATTCGGACAAAGGGTGAAATCATTGCCATTTTTGTTGACGTTGATTGCAATGTAGTAGAAAGGAATATTGATTATTTCGTTTAAATTTAGCTGTTCAATTAGTATTATTAAATATCAGACGATTTGACGAACTTTCGATAATGTAATTATCGATAGTGTATGATCTGTATAAATTGATCTGGAAATCCAAGAATTTCAATCTTTATATCAGTTTGTATTTTTGATAACGTATTTAATTATATTTGTAATAGAAATAATGAATAATAAATATCAAATAGTAAATTGAAATTGGAAAAAGAGTATTCTTACTTGTTAATAATTAAATTATTACCTTAATGTTTCATTAAAGATGGATGGCTCCAACAAGTAAATAGACTTTCAAATTAATTAAATTTTCATTGATTTGCTGAAGTGAATAATATTGAATTTTAATACAAGGAAAATATTTAATTATAGGTACATTTAATAATAATGGAGTCTTACCCTGACTATATTAAAATTGAATTTTAATATGAGTGTACAGAGCCTCGGCTCCAGCTTTATAAAAATGATATATGATGTGAGGAGTCTTCGCTCCGACTGACTTTCACAAAATCGCGGTTCAGCTCAATATGGATAAATGGCATAATTAAATTGCATTGTTCGGCATTTCATGAATTTGTTCGGCGCAACGAAATCGCATATGAATTTTTTAAAATGCATAATATAGATATACGCCAGAGACCGAATACCTGCAATAGGTTGATTCGTTATTCAAATGTTGTTATGAGAATCTCTAACGGTGTATAGAGGCAGCAAATAGATACATGTTCCGGTAAAGTATTTTCTAAGAGCTCATAAATATTCTTAGGCATAAAGCAGTACTATTATATAACACTTAGATAATAAATGGTGTTTAAAATAATTTTTCTGACTTGTATTTTCTATAATATTTTGAAACGGATTACCTTGACATTACAATATTACATGGACATTAAAAATTAATGTAATAAATCAGCAGATTATATTTGAGGAAGCCACGTGTTAATAAATCAAAAGTGTTTTCTTTTTCTACAAAATACAACATAAAAGTCAATTTTGAATGAAAATTATGACCTAATCATTTGAAAAAATTTGTACTCGGTCATAACAATTATCATAAAAACAAATCATTATGGGGAAACCCGGGCCAATTCTACTATCTAACAATGGAAATTCTACTACAAAATAATAGAATTGGCTCAAATTTGTCCATAAGATTTTATTGTTAGTATGACCTAATGTTTATATAAATAAATAAATGTATCAAGTTCAAACAATAACATTTTTGAATTCAAATTTTAAGCAGATTTAGTACTTAATTGTTTAATAAAACTTTGTAAAATTTTGTAAGTAGTAATATCTTATTATATATATGACAAACACCATCTAGTACCTAGAAGGTGAAGATAAGCATACGTCGTTTTATTTTAGTAGAATCATAACGGGTGAAAAACTCCGATTTCATCGATTATACACCGCCATTATAATGTTTGTCAACAAAAATAAATTCTTTTTTCTGGTTAACAATATATTTTCTATTTATAAATAATGTGGTTGTAATAGATCTATAAAAATATTAATGGCCAAGTTGTTTTACATTTTGCTCGTGAGCTTCTTCCCTTCACGAATTAAAAGCAGGCGTTAATAATAAGCTTCACGTAAGGCATGTATACTCTCATATCGTATGCACTACTTTCAATCGGTTTATACAATCAACAATGTACTAACTCTTATAACAAACTGCGTAATATTTAAAAAAATTAAAAATATTTAATGAATTTAATCATTATTTTATTATTGCTTACTGTTCCCTCGTTTCCTCCAGCGAATGTAACCCGGTGTGTACTATTGACAGCTTTGTTGTATTGTAAAATAGCGAATAGAATCAGTTTTGTTGGAGTAATTCGTAATTTATTAACTTACGTATATTTGTGCGCGTGCGCGTGGTTTCTGTGATACATCAATTAATAATTTTAATGGTACGTTCCCTTATTAATTCATTAAACTGTTACCGTAGAATTTGTTATAAAATAGAACAATTTTCTAAGAATATTATTGAATACGTGCTTATTAATATATTTTTAAAGCGTCACTACTGCGATGTTATGATACTGCACATTGCGTGAATGTGTTTCATAAATTGGTTTCAAAGAAGATATATTCATCAATTTTTAAAGAGAGAAGGAAATAGCGAATGAGGTAGAGAGCGCGAGGAAGGGATTAATCATGCAATCTCATTTTGGATTACATTTGAGGGAACGAGTTGGCGAGTTTCTGATTCATTGCAGGTGGTTCATGGCACACAGATTTTGCGTGTGTTTCCTGTCGTAAACATTTGTCAACTCGTCGTAGTCGTATTTTACGCTCGTTAACGCGGACCATACACGCTCGTAAGTTGTCGCTGATTTGCTCTTCGTGTGCCGTCGTGATAATCTCATCACCTAATTATTGCGTTATAGCCCTTTTTTAAAACCTTATATTGAGTATTAAAAATTTTTTTAACTTTTTAGATTTCAATTATATACTGCCAGAAACTTTCCAAATATATAGATATACCATGTGTACATTTGGAAACGCAAAATATAAATGCAATATATATATATATATAGTGATAGGGGAAAGTTGCACTGTGGTGAAACCCATAAAGAGATGGATTATTTTTTTCAATTATAATAATAATAATAAGTTACTTGAAAAAATAAAAAAATTGGGTTTTCACGATCCCCAAAAAGGATGAATGGGGACACCTTATAACAGTCCTTAATACACAGAAATGAACGTTAAAATGTGTTTTTAAAAGTATGCTAGAATATCTATATAATTATTACGTTTTTTTTTATTATTGTTTTAACGAAAAATTCCCCCCCCCCCTGATTTTGTAATCAACAACCTAAACAAAAATCCTTGGAACTTTACCTAAATAAATATTCGGAAATTATCTTGTTCTCCAAAAAACAGGTGGAAAATAAATAATTTTCCCCCAAAACTAGTGAGAAATATCCATTTCTACTCTGAAACAGGATAAGAATGGCGTCGAGAAGGATGGTATTATCCCTGCAACCATCGATCCTACCTCGGAACGCCCGTTACCGCTCGTCTAGCTGTATGAGTTGGTTTATCCTCTGTACTAAGACTTTGTGTTCGAAAATTTCCAGGCAGTTCGGCTCCGGATTCTTTAGGATGAAGACTGTTCTTGAGATTGAGATTCTTGATATTCAGATAGCTTTCTACACCAGAGAATAAGGTTGCATATCCTTGTGAGAACGCCCTGTGGTATGGCTCTGATTTGGCGGGCCGTGCGGCCGCCCGGGCCAGGTGACGCGGCCAGGAATGGCCTAATTGTTCTGTTATAGGAGGCCGCCGAACACATTGTGGCTTGGTGTTTGTTGCCGGCTGGGTAAAGACGTGGGTCCACTAAGCTCCCATGATGTCTCGGGATGGTTTCTGGGCGTCGTCGATGCCTTCCGGGATGCTAGTGATGCAGCGAGCTCTGTTCTGCTTCTAGTGCCTCTGGGCCGTATCGTACTCTCGTCTCCTGCTCTGCGAGCGTTATATTGCTAGATGGTGTGCAGGAAAGAACGTCACGGAGGTACAGGGAGATGTTCTCCAAGATGTCTTCTTTGTACTGGTGTTTACGGTCATGTTCACGATAGTCTCTAGTCGCGCCCTCTGGTACCCGTCAGAGTTAAGGGCCTTAAGACTCCTTCAGTAATCAAGGAGCCTGTCGGGCCCTCTGGTGGTCGATTACTCTGGAGGTATTGGTTGAGCGATCTGGATCGAGCCCCTCTGTTGGTGGATGGCCCGCTGCATCATAGTCTGGAATTCCTGAGATTGGCGCCAGTTGCTGATGAAGATAACGGACTACTGTGGAAAGGACAGTGTAGTACTCTAATATTAGTAGCCTATCAATTTTATAATTGACTAGTGTTGTTACCACTTTCTCTATATCGACGGCTGAGAGGAATAACCCGCTAACTCAGCGAAGGCTTCGAGAACCCGCTAACTCAGCGAAAGCTTCG